>PVKE010012109.1:0-38939 GCA_004027555.1 Craseonycteris thonglongyai
GGGAGAGGAAGATGGGCAGGGCAGTTCTTGGGTAGTAAAAGGAATTTATTTGTTGCCCATTTTTTAGGGTAAATTTTTATCTCTAAAAATGCTGTATATCCTTTAAAAAGACCAACATAGTATTCACATCTCATCTCCCTATCACACTGCCTTCTTTATTTATAGTATTACATCTTAAAAAGATATTTTTATAATAGTGAGAAAAGAAGCAGACTAATTTTGGCCCAGATCAGTAAGCTTCTTATTCCTGAACTTCTGTGTTTTCAACTGAGGGTGATAGCTGATGGCATACGACACAACCAGCATCATCAAACCCATTTCTTTTATTAATACTTTAGAGTTCATCAGTCTCTAGGTATTTACTGCTGGCTTCCTTAAGTTTTAGGCTTATTTCAGTTGGCCAACATTTTCTAAGTCATAATATACCTTATGCATCCAAATTAACTTAATATAACAGAGGTGAATTTTGTTGGCTTATCGGGGGAAAAATCATTTCAAGAATGAAATACCGGTATATGTTTTGGGCAAAAGGCTAGAATTTTAAAGGTTGGAAGACAACAGTATCATCAGGCTAAATATCTAATTCTGTGTTTTGCCAAGAAAAAAGGCTGTAAACTGTTATAGACAGGGATCAGATAATTCTCATTGAAAGAATAAAACAAAAAACAAAAACACAGAAGTTCCTGAAGAAACTAGATTCTAAAACGGGACCCCTTGTGTCAAAAGTTACTACATTCTGACCATCTACAAATCATCTGCTTGGGGTTCTGAAAAAGGGGGGTAATTTGCAATTTAAGACATTTTGATCTTATTTCCTCTTATGAAATTATGTTCCTTTATTTTTAAGCAAAAATATGTTTACTGTGTCAAGCACTGAGCTAGACAGATATCAACTTAGGGTAATTTAAATTGGACTTTGCTCATTGGTGCCAGTGTCTCATTTTATCCTGTGAAACAGTAGCCAACAAACTTTTTTCTACAGAGAACCAGATGGTAAATATTTTAGACTTTAAGGGTCCCTTATAGTCTGTATTATATATTTTTTGCAACCTTTTAAAAATGTGAAAACCACTCTGCATTCTGCAACAGGCCAGTTTGCAGACCCCTCTCTGAAACAAGTGGGATTGGAAGTTAAGCAACATGGCTGAAGAATCAAAGAGACTCAACAAGAGACTGCAGTTCTCACCCCTTTCACTTACATGGGTGTATAAATATACTGGGGTGCCAAAAAAATGTATACATATCTTAAGCGATGTTATCTGTGTATTACATAAATACCAACAGGAGCCACTTTGAGCACCCCTTGTAATTGCAGAAGTCAAACATGACGTGTATTCATCTTTTGTTATCAGTATATATTGAGTACTGCAATTTTAATGCAGTTTTTTCCTTTCTTAAAATGTGTATACATATTTTTGGCACCCTTTGTATATAAATATATTTAGATTAGGTGTGTCCAGCCTTCATGCTTCCCTGAGCTACAATAGAAGAAGAACTGTCTTGGACCACACATAAAATACAGTAATGATAGCTGAGGAGCTTTAAAAAAATCACAAAAAAAATCTCATAATATGTTTTACTAATAAGAAAGTTTACAAATTTGTGTTAGGCCTCATTCAAAGCCCTCCTGGGCTGCATGTGGCCCATGGGCGCAGGTTAGACAAGCTTGGTTTAAATGGTTATAGTTTTTAAATTATTTTCACATTTACTTGAATTAGAAGACTTTTGAGGCTCATTTTCGCACTCTACAAATTCTCATACAGTGCTTTTACTTTTAAAATACTCCCCAAGTTTTAGAATTTCCCTGTCTCTGAAGTTTTTGACCTGAAAAACACGACTATGAATTATGTAAAGAGTGAACTTTTAATTTCAGTATTATTTCATTTATGAAAACAAACTTTACATTACCAACTTCCAAAATGTTACAGTTGCCAGGGACGTTGTGTGAAATGCACACTTGATTTTACTAGGCTGAAGTAGAAACTTAGTTCCGGCAACCAGGACAAGTTCCTTCTCACAGGAAACCCTAATAGATGTTAAGAGGTGTCTTCTGTTTGTGGAGCTTAGGATTTTTTCCAGAATCTTTTAAAAATCCCTTTCACTCACTCCACATTGACCCCTCTTGTTAAACATAGTTTGAATCAACCTTTTTGATGCTACAATTGTTCAGTTTATTTTGTTATAAAGCTTTCCTTCAAGTGACTGTGCTCTGCTTTTCAGTAGGTGGGACTGAACAGTTTTCTTTGCAAATTAGGTTTTCTACTTGTTTACTGACCCCAGGACCTTTGTTTTGTTCTGATGGATTTAACAAATGCATAACAAATTGTTCTGTCAAGTAATTTAACTTACTGCAGCCAACTTTGCAGCCAGTCACACTGAACATTTCCAGTGTTGCTCTATATTTACACACCAGATGCTGCCCCCCAGGCCCTGTTCGCCCCAGTTACATGCTTTTGAATATCGATTTTATGTTCATGTTAGAGTTTTAAGTGGTGAAAACAAAGATGCCTTCTCAGTGAATCTGTTTGCTTTAAAACAGCTTTTACTATTTACTCTATTGAAGAGAGACATTCACTTGGAATGCTACTTATCCTCACCCCATAACTGTATCAGCAGAAGTGCATTCAGAAAAGCACACATGTGCTAATTTAATTATAAATGACAACTCAGGATTTTATTTAATTCTGACCCCTTCCCATCCTGTTCTAGATAAACACCATCAGTGGAAGCAAAACTATAAGGCATACTTTCCAGACCCTTTTGCTTAAACCAGGAGTGTCCAACCTTTTGGCTTCCCTGGGCCACCTTGAAAGAAGAATTGTCTTGGGCCACACATAAAATTACACTAACACTAACAAAAGCTGATGAGCTAAAGTAATTGCAAAAAAGTTTCATAATGTTTTAAGAAAGTATACAAATTTATGTTGGGCCATATTCTAAGCTATCCTGGGCCATGTGCAGCCTGTGGGTAACAGGTTGGACCAGCTTGATTTAAACAATCACATTTAAAACACACACACACACAAAATACTGCATGTTCAAAGTGGGTGTTACCTAAAAGAGCAGGAGAGGACAATTGTTGAGGTAGCAGCCACACTAGTTTTAGAAGTTTATAGTCCATGAACTTTGAAAATGATACCCAGCTAGGAAAGCAATGTGGTTATTTGGAATTTTTGATGTCCTTTCAAAAATAAGTGAGTAGCCAGGACTCATTTGTTAATAGGAGCATCTCTGCATAAATCATCCCATAGCATATTAATACTTTCTTCTGTTCATTGAGCCCTCATGCACATAGCAGCCACATACGGGTGAATGAGAGCATTTAAAAAGTTGTCCTTGGGGAAGGTGGAATGGCTCTGTGGGTTCAGCGCTTGCTTTGCAGTCCCGGAGACTGAGGATCAAATCCCAGCTCCGGCCCAGGTGGACCCATATGCTGAACTAGGGTGTGCCCCCAGTTCAGTTCTCGGGGCCTATACGGGAGGCTCCTGGCCCAGTTCCTGCCCTGTGCAGCCCCATGCCCACCTATGGAGTGAGACTATATGGAAAACTAATGCTGTCAACTATGGAGACTGCTCTGGGCCCTCGCACTTCTCTCTGTCTCTGTCTCTGTCAAAATACAATAAAAATAAATCTTAAAAAAAAAAAAAAAAGTTGTCCTTTTTGGAAACCTACATCAAAAAAAAAAACAACAATATAATTTTGCTTTTTACTTTTTTATTTTTTCAAACTGGCTTAAGAAGATAGACCCTAATGTTATCAAAGTCCCTAGCCCTCCCCAGCATGCTAATTTTGTGTTGCTTCTTTTTTTGACAGAGAGAGAAAGACAGAGAAAGAGAGAAGGGGGAGGGCCCGGAACAGTCTCCATAGTTGCACATCATTGGTTTTTCCACATAGTTTCATTCCACAGGTGGGTGCGGGGCTGCACAGGGTAGGAACTGGGCCGGGGTCTCACCCCGGTGAGAACCCAACTGGGGGCACTCCCCAGTTCAGCACATGGGTCCACATGGGCTGGGCCGGGATTCAATCTTCAGTCCCTGGGGCTGCAAAGTGAGCACTTAACCCACTGAGCCATCCCGGCTTCCCCCGTGTTGCTTCTTAACACATGGCAAGACTAACCAGCCTTATATAGCCTTACAATGAATGTGCTGCAAATGCCAGAAATGCTTCTTACAGTTTTTTCCTTCCGAGCTGGTAAACTGTGCCAGGCAGACAATTGTTTCTTTCTCCGTTTTGTAAGACAGATTTTTCTCCTTCCTTATGATGATGCCTCTTGAAGGACCAAATCAGAGGAGTGTTTAGTATGTAAAATAAAAATAAAAGACATGAGGAAAGCAAATATTGTTGGAAGAATAAGCCGCCTGAGAACACAAGGCCTAGCCAGTCCTTAAAAACAAAGCTGTCTTAATGACAGTGCAGAAAGGATAACCTGCTGAAAGGCTTCTCCGCCAAAACCATGTTTGAGAGCAGAGTTGAGAGATCCTCACTGCCTCCCTTGTCCGTGAGCTCTGTTCCAGAACTGGCCGAGCTTTCCATTGTTTGTAAAAGAAAAGGCAGGAAAGGTACACGGCCTTGTCCAAGTTTCCCTTCTGTAAACTGCAAAGAGAAAATTTCTTTGTGAGCAGTTTAACCGTAATAACGTCTCAAAATAAAATGATTTGGAAAATATGTTTAAGGTTAAAAGATCACAGTGTTTGACCTGCATCCCCATAACTGATATTTTCAGGCGTAGTTTATTTTTAGACCTCCAAATGACTTCCTCAACAAAGTTAATTTTTTTGGTGCCAAATGTCATTGTGCTGAGAAAAAGCTGTTGTCTGGTCTCATACCACCTACTTTTTGATACATTTCTGAATCTGATGAATTAACAGCAGGAAATTATGAGATGTGCTGATACTGAAATTAAACTGAAGACCTCGTTTGGGCTTTTGAACCCAGCAAGTTACTGACACCATCCCTGGCCATTTTCCATCCATCAAGCGGCTCCCTCAGCTGCAGTAGCTCTTTAGAGACAGAGAAGGGAGTAAAATGAAACTGTCTTATTTTTCCAGACTTAGAACTCTTAGAGAAATATAACTAGGACCTTATTCGATTTGGGACATTCTCCAGCTGAATATTTTGGAATAAAGAATGACATAAATCTTTTCCTGGTGCTGTTCCCCAAGCTCTTGGTTTTATATTTTAACCTTACAAAACCTAGTCAGCCTGCGTGTGTGGGCATGTGCGATATATTATTGTACATTCAAGTCGGACTCTGAAAGGAGGGGCCCCAAGGCTGCTCACCGGAACATCTTGGGGTCTGGTGCGTTTGATTTACGTGGGGCTGATTTGCTATTCCCCTTCTCCTTAGGAATGCCAAATTCATTAATTTACTTGCTCTTCATATCGCTTTTCCTCCCCAACCCCACCAGGGGAGTGATAATTGCAACAAATTGAGGGGCTTCATTTCCTGCTCAGCCCTCTCACTAACCCCCGTCCCCTGTGCAGGCAGTATGTCAGGTGTGATTGCATACCTGTTCTCATTCTTCCTTTACTTACCATGTTGTCTAGAATCGTCCCCTTCTGGGATGCCCCTTACCTTTTCCTAATCACTTCTGTGACTCAAAGAGAATTATTCAGTAGCTCTTTGAAAGAAGTATATTACACACTTGATTAAAAGCCCAAAGAGGCTTCAGTGGGTTTTTTTATTTCCTCCCGTTTGAGCAGCATCTGCCAATTTCCCTGATTGTCCTGCTAATTATCTTTATATTTGCCAGAATTCATTTAACATTTTATGTCTCAGAGAAGTCTGAGCACTGACTCAGGAAATATTGGGTATAGTTAAAGGTTTATAGGGTTTGCTTGAATAGAGTATATGTCCTGAGACAACGTTCTTATTTAGAAATGGCTTTTTTGTTTTTAGAACATGAGAAACCTAAATTAAAACTGCAGTATTCCTCGCTTCTGCCATGGCTCCATACCTAAGGAATGTCACACTCTCTCTTGTACCTCAGCTTTTCCTTCTCTAGAGTTACACAGGGTTAAGAGCTTGACCTTCAGGGTGAGATAGCAATACTGCAGCTCTGCCACTTGATAACTGAGTGCCCTTGGGCAAGTTTACTTTCTCAACTCTTAGTTTCCTCATCAATAAAGTGAGGATAATATCTACTCCATGGGATTGATGTTAATCATGATAACGTGTGTAAAAGTTTTAACAGAGTACCTGGAACATAATGATAGTGGCTCTTATGATTATTATTGGTAAAATCAGAATTGTTTCTGCACTCCACACAATATCGGTAGACTGGAATTTAGATACTCATTTGTATAAAAAGAGGAACTACCTGAGTATAGAAATCTCCATTATTCCACGTTTAAAGCGAAACCAAAATCATTGGTTGTTCGCAGCCTTCCCAGAATTAGTTTGATTTGGTGGGGTGGGAGGGGGGCATTCAGGCACAGATTTATTAATGATACTGATCTGTAGAATTACAGAGAGATGAACACATACATACATAAATTCCCTCATACACACACACACACACACACACACACACTCAGACTCAGCCTATGTATGTATATTTAAAGTTTACTGCAGTTTAGAATATATGTTATGTTATATATAAGTAGGTGAAAATCCTTTAGACTGACCCATTTTAAAGGATTTCTCTAAAACACAAAATCTAAATGTTACAATTTTGCAAGTACCTACCACGGGACTATATGGTTTAGCCAGTGATTTAGATTTGGTGCTTGATTTTTTTAAATGATGAGGCAATTATTTAACCTATTAATATATGGTTGAATTCCCTGTTATAGAGAAATTTATCGGAGATTGAAGGTAGAAAGAGTTTTGGCTAGTATATACAAAATCTAGTCTATAGGAATGCATGAGAATTCTAATAACTTATAAGATAAAGTTAAATTACTTTGGCCCATTGGTTTCATAAAAATTTAAGTCTGGCTCTAGATGATCTAATCTCTAAACCAGAATTTTTTATTAAAAAATGTATATAATATATGGAAGAAGTCCTATGCATGAATATATATGTTTTGCCCAAGTTTCTACGGATGGTGTTGGTTGTGTCTGATAATTGGATACAGTTAAATGCTAGATAAAGTTTCAGTAATATGCCAAAAATATGAAGTACAAGAATAAAAATTCCATTTTCTTTTTGTTCCAGGTTCTCTGGGAGATGCTAACAAGGGAGGTCCCCTTTAAAGGTTTGGAAGGATTACAAGTAGCTTGGCTTGTAGTGGAAAAAAACGAGGTAAGACTACGATTCTCCATTCAGGTACATAGATCAGAAAACAGTATTGGGGTTTTGCAAAAGACTTTTTCATCTTCTTCAAATTGAAAGTAAGTTCACGCTTATGGAAAGATTAGCAGTAGGAGCTAACACAAAGGGTCAAAGTGATGTTATTCCTCATGAATGGACCCTTTACATCTAATTGTTGCAGCTTCACGTCGTGATGCTGTAGATCAAAAATTGTACAAGTACTGTACTAGTTTCTCAGTCTCAATTGTAAAACCGAGGGGTTTGTTCTTAGTGATGAAAGAAGCCATTGCGTCCAAGGTAGGGGAACAGTTAAACTCCATCTCCTGCGTTTAGGACATCTTTTTTACTGGCCGGGAGTTGATATATCTGTAAGAGACCTTCAGCTACTTCAACTTACCTCTCCCAGCAGGAGTCACTATAGTACAAGAAGCTGTCGCTTAGATGAGAATTTCAAAAATAAAAGAAGAAAAAATAGTTTCAAAAAAGGGAGAAATTACAGTTTTGCCACCTACGTTGAGCACGACATTGAAGATGAGCTCCTCACTGGAATTGGCGAGGCAGTGGCATAGCGTGCGCTTCTGCATGCAGAGCCTTTCCATTTCAAAAGAACTTCAGTGGCGTAAACACCGTTTGTGCTGTGTCCCCAGCTTCGCTTTTCTTCTTCCCACAAATTGAGGCTTTCAGTTAGTTGGACCTATGAGCCTACATCAGAGGACCCGGTACATTCATATCAAAGAGAGCAACTACATTTTGAAAGGTTTAAAATTGTGACTGAAACGCACAGCCATGGAAATTTTCAGCCTAAGGATGAAGCATCCAGTATCAAGGTATTAGGAGAACTTAGATCACGTAATGGAAGCATGCAGTTGTCTTTGCAATGCAAAAGAACTTTATTTCACAAAACTTCTTCATTTCCAAACCTTGTCTGTGCCCTCTACAAAGGGTAAGAGTGCATCCTGAGCATAAAATAATTTGCAAAAGGTGAATATATCGAGAGTCCTTTTTTTAATGCTTTAAAAGAATTAGATTGACCTCCTCCCCATGTGAATGCTAGAACAAACTAGATTAATCAAAAAGTTGCTGTTGACTAAGGAAAACCAAGTTTCCATATTTTAGATCACATAATCCAGAGTTACCTTATTAATTTGTCCTCCTGAGCCATTGAAAATGGGTGAAAAGTTTATAATAGCTGAACATGATGGGAGAGAGCTGCCAATTTAAGAAAAATGAAAAGGAGTTATATTCAAGAATGTGTCTTATTGATTTACAGAAGCTACTCTGTTTTGATTAAATGTCATAGCAACTCCTGGTGTGTTATTAAATCAGATCTCACACACAGGATAACTAATATTGTCATGATATGAGAACACTCTTGTTTCTGTTTTGTTGTTTTTTTTGCCAGTGAGATGATTAGGTATTTGGTTCTGGGTTTATAAGTGAGAGTGAAGAAAATTATTGACCTTCTGTTGACTTTGGAGCAGAGCACTCAATGTAATATTTTCCTTCTCCATTGTTTCAAGTTAAACTAGAAAGCTTTTTTAAAGCTAACTGGACCCACCAAATATATATAGTAGAGAGAATAATTAATATTTTAAAATAATATTTTATCTACAGGATGGCAAAATAAGTGTGAACCTAGAGCCCTTTCAAAAAATTGGAATATCCATCAAGGAGTTTTAAAGCTGAAGAGAAAAATGAATTTAGAGGCTTCCTTTGGATAGTTGACCCGAGGGTTTAGAATCACCCATAAATAACCTTCATAACCTCCTCAACATGTACATGACCTCCCCTTTCTCCCAGGGATCCCCTAAAGTAGAGTGCACTATTTTATCCGTGGTGTGATCTGATGATCAGCTAATAACTGATGGAGACTTCTCAAATAGCTCCCATACTGTATTTATTAAATATAGTTATGTTGAAAGAAACCCACATGATGAAATAAATTTTCTCAGGTTCCTAATGAACTTAAGGAAAATTGGGTATTATAAGGGTATTTATCTGTCTGTTCTCATTCTGCATAATATTTATTTGTCAAAAATATGCAAATTAAGTTTAAATGTAGCTTCCATTGTCATTCAAGAAGGTGTCTTTATTTCACCTACATAAGTGGAGGCACTTGTTACAAAAAGAAATTCTATTGACATAGCATTAAAATAATTCCCAGGGATTTATTTCATTTCATAATAAATTTGAGAATTTGACTTAAATAAAATAACAACTTCTAGTTATTTTATTTTATTTATTTTTACTTTGGAATACCTTGTGTTATTGAGTTGAAAAGAGAAAGCTGGGAAGCCAGGATGGCTCAGCAGGTTTAGCACTCGTCTTGCAGCCCCGGGGTCCAAGGATCGAATCCCAGCCCTGGCCTATACGGACCCACATGCTGAACTGGGCTGTGCTCCCAGCTTAGTTCTCAGTGGGGTGAGCTCCATGCAGGAGGCCCCTGGCCTGGTTCCTGCCCTGGGCAGCCCCACACCCACCTGTGGAATGAAACTGTAGAAAACCAATGATGTGCAACTATGGAGACTGCTCTGGGCCCCTCCCCCTTCTCTCTGTCTCTCTCTTGTCTCTCTCTGTCAAAAACAATAAAAATAAATCTTTAAAAGAAAAGAGAAAGCTGCAGTTTTTAAAAAACTGGGACTCGTTTGAACCAAGAATGAGGTGTTTAAACTTCCCAGAAGACATTGCAAATGTGAAATAGTGACCCTAAGATGTACCTATATCCAAATATTACGGTTACCTTTTCTTTTTAATGTTTTATCTCAAATAATAAGAGTCACAGGAAGTTGCAAAAATTTTGCAAAGAGTTCCATGTACCCTTCACTCACCTTCCCCTGCTGGTTACATACAGGTAGAGCAGAACATCAAAACCTAGATATTGACACTTTACTATTTTTTTAATTAAAAATTTTTTTTAATTACAGTTGACATTTAATATTACATTCGTTTCAGGTGTACAGCACAGTGGTTAGACATTTAATTTACAAAGTGATCCCCCTATAAGTCTAATATCCACATGGCAACATATATAGTTATTACAATATTATTGACTATGTTCCCTATGCTGTACATTACTAGACAATGGACCTTATTCAGTTTCACCGTTTAAGATTCATTTTTGCATCTATAGGAAAATCAGTACATTCTAAAAATTATATCTGAAGGTCTCTGCTCTTAAACCCTTAATAATGAAATAAGGTCTTTGAACAATAATTTTTCCTAATATTAAGCCCTATTAAAACTAGATTCATACTGTTAAACTTTACAAAGCAAATAGTGAACCCTTATAGGAGGCATGACATTTAGAAAGCATTACTAATAAATTTTAAAAACATAACAAATATGCATATTTGCCTCTGTAATTTCCATAAATCTCAATTAGTGGTCATTCAGAATGTTCTGACAGCATAATTTTTATCTTTATAAAAATTTAGGTTCTCACATAAAACATGTTTTTTTATAAGTAGCAAAACTATTCTTGATTAACATAGAATTCCTCAAAAACTTAATTCATTATCTTTGGTTATACTTTAGAAAAAGATAATAAACTTGTATTAAATAATTTTTACATCATACATAGAAAATGGTGCATAAATGAATAGTGTTATGACCAATTTTGTATTTGGGAACAATTTTAATTTGAAATTTGAAACTTTTTATTCATTTATTTATTTTATTTATTTATTTTTATTTTTATTTTTTGAACTGAACTGGGGGCACACCCCAGTTCAGCATGTGGGTCCGCCTGGGCCAGAGCTGGGATTCAATCCTCGGTCCTCGGGGCTTCAAAGCGAGTGCTTAACCTGCTGAGCCATCCCGGCTTTCCCTAAACTTTTTATTTTTAAATATTAAAGTTTTAAGTAGTATTGTAAACCTGGTGCTAATATCTGTTTATTTCAGAATGTTTTAATGCTTTAGGTGTACCCACAGCTATGTAATCAGGGCTTAAATATTTTGTATTTCATTTTAAAGTACTTTTTGATTTACCAAAGTAATTCCATACATAAAGTGTCTGAGTCTAGATGTAATTGATATTTAACCATGTCAGGTAATTTAAAATAATTATGCCTTCTTGTCTATAATGTCTCAGATGTGATATCTAAAAAGTTTGTCAGTAAGAAAAGATGATAGAAATGATCAGTATCTATATCCATCCAATTCACATTTTAGTTTTTAGAAAAAATACTGAGATAAAATTGTGTTGAAAATGTTGCCCTTTATGGAAAATTATTTTTTGTTACACATGGGGTGCATTCAGTTGCATAATTGCAGTTACTGTCTGTTTTTAGTAGTTGCCACCCACAGCCATCTTATTTTTTTAAAGTAAACACCTGTTTTATCTTTTGACCTTCATCAGGAGGTGGTCTGGTTAGCCTAGTTCTTAGAAAATTCAGCGCATTTAAAAACAGTTCAAAAAATACTTGGTGTTTATTTGTAAGTCAGAGTTAGAGTCTAGGCTCAGAAAATTGTAAACCTGTTCACTTGTTTTACTTACATGTATACACATGGAGTATTGGCAGTTTGATGGAATGTGAGAGAGTACTTAATCATGTAGGACTTTACAGCACATTGAAGGATGGCTAGCATTCTTAACCTGCTCCAAGTGCAACCCTCCAGTCTAAAACAAACAAAAATGCCTGCAGAGATTTCTAAACAGCCTCTGAGGACTACTACTATAGAATGTTATTAATAGAATAGGACTGATGTGCACATTATAATCTATGTTGTATCAAGTTCTAAAGGGATGCTGGGATGGCTTAGTGCGGGGGTGGCGAAGCTATGGCATGTGTGCCCAAAGTGGCACGTGGAGCAATTATTTCGGCACGCGGAATTATTGTTTTTTGTTATAAAAACATCCTATGCCTCTTATAGACATAAAAATAATCGATACCTCTATCTCACTCGATGGGATGGCAACCAAGTCGAGCGAGTATACTCTTATTTCATAACTTTGGCACTCAATCGCCAAAAGGTTCTCCACCCCTGGCTTAGTGGGATTAGCGCTCACTTTGCAGCCCTGGGGTCCGAGGATCGAATCCTAGCCCTGGCCCATGCAGATCCATATGCTGAACTGGGGTGCGCCCCCAGTTCAGTTCTTACTGGCCCATTTCCTGCCCTGCACAGCCCTCTGCCCACCTGTGGAGTGAAACTATATCGAAAACTAATGATGTACAACTATGGAGACTGCTCTGGGCCCTCCTCCTCCTCTCTGTCCAAAAAAAAAAAAAAAAGTCCTACAGTTTATGGGTTTGACTAAAACTAAGCTATAATTAACCCTACATTCAGAATGTCTTATTTACCAGTGGAAAATGCACACTTCTTTAAAATTATCTCTGTGACTGTCTATACTGAAAATGTATTCAGAGTTGTATACTGCTGAAGCTGAGCTGGCTTCCAAGTTGTCCAGCCTGTTTGCATGTTTCATAGTTGCCTATAAAAGTACAGTGATAGATTTGCGGTTTTAGATTTAACATTTAAGTTTCAACTTGCCCCTCTCCTACTGTCGTTTCTTTTAGACTTGATTCATTATTTAAAGCATTTAGAGTGTAGAACCGGATTCTCCATCCACTGTGATTCCTCCTCAGAGGAAAAGTATAAGTGTCTTTAGAGATTAGATATTATGAATCTAAACATAAATTCTCACCTGTCATATATTTATCAGTGGAAGATTTAAATTTAATGTTCATGGTCTTAAATTAATTCTTTTATGACCATTCAACCAGTATTTGCTTTCCTTCACGAGTAAATCCTTGTATTTTATTTTGTTTTGTTTTTACTTTCTCTATTTCAGAGATTAACCATTCCAAGCAGTTGCCCTAGAAGTTTTGCTGAACTGTTACATCAATGTTGGGAAGCTGATGCCAAGGTATATATATATGTGTGTGTGTGTGTGTGTGTGTGTGTGTGTTGTTGCTGTTGTTCAGAATTCTGAACTTTCCCTTGTTTGTTTGGCTTTGAGTTTTTAAAATGGGGTAATAAAATCCATTACAAAGCAAAGCTAGGCTGCAGTTCCTGTTCCCCATATTGGCTGTTAAGGCTTTTTGTTGCCATCTATCTGCTTATCATGACCCCTGGAAACTCATTAGTGGCTCTTTCTTACAGCACCCGGACATCCTTGGCTCAATAAAGAGAAATTTGTTCCTTTCTCTTCAAACATGAATAATAACTATTCTGTTGTACCTTCATATTATGGTGAATACATAGTGCTCATTATCAGCCACTGTTCCAAGTACTTTATGTATATTAACTCGTTTATTCTTCATGAGATTTCTATAAAATAGGTACTGTTATTATCTTCATTTTATAGATGAAGAACCAGGACACACAGGTTAAGTAACGAGCTCTAGGCCACACAGATAGGAAGTGGTGGGGCTGGATGGGAACCCGAGCCATCTGACACAAGTCCCTGCTCCCAAACCACTACACTATGTTGCCTTTCTAACCGAGGACCAGGCAAAAGTAGCACTCACAGAGAATCTTAACATACTTCCTGTCCAGTCTCCCGGATATTGTTTAGGCTATCACAATAGAGTTGGAGAAGTTCCAGAGCTGAGGCTTTCATGTGGTTATCACATTTGCGCATGAGTGGCCCATTTCCTTTCCCTGCAAAGATGCTTTTGAAAGACTCAAACGTACGGAAATGTTTATAGATAAAATGATAGGCTAGTCTTGGATTTGCTTCAAAATAAAGCAAAGGGAAATGAATGATGGTATAGATGAAATAAGATTTACCAGGATAGTTTTTGAAGCTGAGTGATAAGTATATGGCTGTTCATTATATTATCCTCTCTACCACTGTGTATGTTTGGAATTTTTCATAATGAAAAGCTAAGGAATAAAACAGATTCTCACAGCCTAAAATATTAGAATGAGAGGGAATTATACTGAAGAAAGGAACTGAAATTTTATAGTTCCCTTGTGTCCAGTTTTTCTTGGAACTAGCCATACGAGAGCTGTCCAGAAAAAATCCAGCCATAAATACCTCTATTTTTCATATTATGTGACTGGATACTTTCCAAACAGCCCTCATATTACAAACTGACCTTTTACACAGAAATCTAAAAAGAAAAGCTTAAGAATGGAATTTCTTCCTTGATTTAAACCCAGTTCCAGTCTGACCCTCAAGAACGAGTGGTGAAAACATGCTGTGTTCTTCTACATGTTTCTCTAGTGGGAATAACTCATAAACAGCTGGTACTCATGGGGATTGCATTAGTACAACTCAGAATTCCCACTGAATCATATAGAGTTTTCCCAGCATGCTGTTCCATGCCACCAAGTGAGAACAGCTGGACATTAGGTACAACAGTGTGGCCAACGATGCAACAAGGGACGCGGAGCTGCAAGGTCCCCTCACCCACGGACTGCCAGTTGGCCGGGCCGGCCAGTGTTTGGTCTTGGAACAATTTCTTGCGGGTTCTCCCCAGCCATGAGTAGTTTGCCTTTCCTCTCATAACCAGCAGCCTCAATCTTGGCTTCCACTCCTATTCATCAAGGACTTTCACCCTTTCTTAACATCCTGTATTAGTACTGTGTTTATTCAAGAATTTAACCAGTTTTTTAATGGTTAATATTTTTATTGAGGAGAGCTATTGTTTTTATTTGTATGCTGTGACAAAGTTGCATAGATTTTGAATGGTCAGCCCTGCCCCTGTTTAGACCTTATTATATTAGTGTGTGATTTTGCAGACTGGGGGCATTTTTAAGCATTCAGAGAAGTGCCTGTACTTTGTGACTAATCTAGTAGAACCTATAAGTGGCTGTTTGCCAGCTTGCTCAGAAACTTATTTATACTGTTAAAATGGCCCCATACTAATCTTTTCATATTTTTTCTACCAGCTATATGTCTATTATGGCACATACAGTAATTTTGTCAGTGTTTCCCTCTCTGACATTTAAATAGAAATTTCACCTGAAATTATTTGCATTGAATTAAATTAGTGCACCTAGATCTCTATCACTGTAATTATATTTCAGTATGCAAAGCAGGTTTTGAATTTCTTAATCACAAACTCTGTAGCACATTAATTAAAATTCTAAGAATATACGTTTATGGTGCATTAATTAAATGATAGTGTAAACACCTAACATAGCAAGGACATTAGGCCCAGTGTTGATACCATGAAGTTGGCATGTCTGTAACATGTAGTGAGCTGACTTAGGACCAAAGGAATCTGGTATGCCACCCATGTGAAGTATAAAAGTTAGATTGATTTTTATTTTCTAAATCATGGCATTTTTTTCTGATAAAGCTAATACATGGCCCCTGTATTTGATTGAGTTCTACACGCAACCACGGCCCACATTTCCAACTCTCCTTGCTGACCTCCTGTAGATACGCTTTACACACCAGCCTTCCCTGAATATGCTCTCCCTTCTTTTCTTTTCTCCCCTGATTACTTTTTCTTCAAACTTCCCTGGTTATTTTGTTTAATGCCAGGCCGTCACTAGTATTCCTTTTCCTAAACAACAGTCTGCACTCGTTCCTCACCTTGCACAGTTATTGTTGCTTTTTAATATCTTTTCTTCCTAAAAAATATATTGCTGTCTCTCTAAGGGAATAGAGCTAGTTTTTGTTGTTGTTGTTGTTTTTTAATATGTGTTTCCCTATAGCACCTTACATAAATTGAGTAAGCAGATACCCAATCTGTGGTTGACGTCAGTAGCCAGCTGAAGTTTTCCCGAGAGGCACATTTTAGTTCTCTGGCTAGAAGTAGGTAGCAATTCAGTCAGAAGTTGGTGACAGTGCTATGCATGCATATAGAGTAATGGTTGTTGAAAATACATTTTTTTTCAGTCTTTAGACTTTAGAGTATTTAACACATAGAAATTAAAATATTCATCTTGCCTGTAAGAATATGTTACTTTTACAGTGAAAAGGGGGAAGTGTATGAGGGCTGTCTGGGAAAAAATCCAGCCGTTAATGCCTCTGTTTGTCATATTACATGGCTGGATACTTCTCAGACAGCCCTCGTATACAAAAGAAAGTTGGTATTGAGTAAATGTCAGGTTATTCCAGTAATTTGCCTCAGGTGCTCAAAAAATTTGCTGAAGAAAAGAAGGAAGTAAAAGTAGGTATTGGTTCAAGTTCTAAAGTGACATTTCTAAATAAGAAAAAAATAAAGTCCTGAGTTTGTAAGGAAGTAATATCTTACCCCTAAGTGATAAAACATTTTGAAGGATTTAAGTGCATAGTCCCTGGTTCTGTGATTTGCTTCCTCTGTGGTATGGGGCATTTCATACTTTTCTGAGACTAATTTTCCTTATTTATAAAATGAAGATTCAACTAAGGAAATACTGTATGCAGATGTTCGATAAATGGTCCTAGTTGTGACTTTTTCAATAAGCAAAGCCTACATGATACCTATAAGGAAACTAAGTCCCTTCAGAGGCACTTACATAAGATCCTAGACCAAATGTATTCTGTAACCAGAATGTTCATAAAATATTACCACCAAATTCTGCATTGTTGTTACTTTGTAAATGTTCACTTCAATAATTTCCATCTAAGAGCCTATTCTAACAGTAAAATTAAGATTTTTATAGGGATACTTGTCATCTAATTACAAAAGAATTTCACATTATTTAAAGAATGATTAAATGTAGGAAAAAATAATATCCCTTAAAAATTTGTTACCTCCTCTTGCTGCTTTTTCATGCAAAATGAAAGTTCTATATTTGTTATATAATTAGTTCCTGTGCAAATAACTAAGACATTTTTTTTTTCTTTTGCAACCTGACACATCGTGGGAGAAATTAAAGGGGAAACAAAATCAAAAGAAGACAAACAATATTTTTCAAATTTTCTTCTTAAAACATTTTTCTTTTTGCTTATTAGGTTTAATGTACATCAGTATCCTTTTGTTACTTATACCCTCTTAAAAACCACACACACACTCAAGCACGCACACCCTTAAAAGAGCACAATAGTGGCTGAAATCAGAATAAATATCTCAGTTTTATACTCCTGAGAAATGGAAAAATTGTATTTGTAAATCGTAAGAAGCTCTCATGTCCTGAGAGCAAGCCATCTCAACATTGTCCCTTCTTGTTTTTGTGCTCCTGAATTAAAATGCATGTTTTAATTGCTGCAGCCGTAATTTGTTCAGAAATGGTATAATTATGAGGCTTGATGAAGAGAGAACATGCATCCTCCTTTTATTATCTCTCTCCATTTTGGCTTTAACCTTTTGTCTCAACCTTGGCTAGAGTAGTTAGTTACTGCTAGCTGAAGAAATACACCTAACCACTGCTTTTTCCATTTCTAGTAAATAGAACCTTAGCATTTCTCAATACCAAAGCTAGTTATAATGTGGAATAAACATTGAGAACAATGCAGTTATGACGACTTTAAACTGGGAAATTTTGTTAGCTCTGGTAGATGGATAAATTTATTTTTCTCTAATATATCATAAAACTTTCAAACATACTGAAAGTTGAAAGAATTTTACAGTGGACGCTGGTCTACCTACCTCCTAAACTCATCTTTTACATGCTTGCTTTATCACATAGATTTTGAAAGGATTTAACTTTGGCCCTTTAGGAGTCCTTAATCATACCCCAAAGAAAGAATTAGTGCTTTCCTTATCTGGAGAAAACCTGTCATTGTTCCAGCCTTAGGTCACAAGGTAGAAAAATGACATCTCAGTCTGTTGTTATGAATAATTGATCAAAAATAAGGAATACAGTTCCCCAAACCTGAGTTATAAAATAACTAAATCAGGACATTACATCATAGTCTATTTTGTAATGGTGAGTTAAGCTTATTATTATATTATACTTGTGGATTTCCTCTTAAAGATACACGTTCTTAATTCCCAGCAAGTGATTATTTATTTTCTCTTCTCCAGAACCGGCCGTCTTTCAAGCAAATTATTTCAATTCTGGAGTCCATGTCCAATGACACTAACCTTCCTGACCAGTGTAATTCATTCCTGCACAACAAGGCAGAGTGGAGGTAGGTGGGCCTCGCTTAGCCGCCAGCCCCTCTGGCTTCAAAGGACCAAAACTAACCTAATGAAGAGAACCGGAAAACTTGATGACAGTCCTGATTTCTAAGTACAACTTAAAAATTGGGGCTTTGTTTTGTTTTGTTTTTGTTTTGTGTTATAATTATTGGAGATTTAATAAGTCCTCCACTTTTATATGTAAGCAGAAAAAGAGTGTTCCTCTGAGCTTGTTGCCTTATCGTATGTGTGAATATTGGAAAGAATGTTGAAATCATATCTTCTGAGACAAAAGACAGTCACCAGACACTTCTCTGTGTACACTCTGTCAGGAAGCTTTGGCCTCTGTCCAGTGAGAAAAAAAAAAAATGCTCGTTGCCTGGAAATTTTCAGAGCACTGTATCTGTTGATGGAGGAGGTAGGGAGACTATAAAACCACTTTTAAAGGCAACTTTTGATATTATAAATCCTCTTAAGTTTTGTCCAGTGTAAAACAAATTTGGTAATGAGAAAATGGTATTGTGTGAGTGGAAGAAGTAAGCCTGGGACGAGCCATTTGAGCCAGGTCACATGATGCATGAATATAAATAGCATGTTTGGGAGCTGACATTATTCCTCCCTGACTCAGCAGAGATTTAAGTAACTGCTGCTCTCTGCTCCTGAGAGCCAAGGCAGTAATGTGACACCTTACGCCACCTGCTGACGCCAAACGAATACTGCATGTCCTTTGAAAAGGATGGAATGCTTTTCCCTGTTAATTAGACATGTCCTTGGGCTTTCTGTTTGGTTGGTGTTTTACAGTAACCTTATTTATTTTTATTGTTTTGAAATCTCTGTCAAAGGCTAGAGAGTTAAGTGAATTTTTATTTATGGTACAAAAGTAAAACTCTGCTCTGGACTGGGTATGAGGGACTTTGTTCTGGGCTGAAATAATTAAAACAAAACATGCAAGTAATAGATCTTTTGTACAGTCAGAATCCAGTGCAAATCTAATCATATCATTCCCCCTTTTAAATCCCTACAAGGGGTTCCTATTACTCTAGTAAAGAGGCCAACACTCTTAACAAAACTCCTAAGACTCGCTGTTCTCTGGCCTCAGCAGCCTGTTCTTAAGAGCATCATTCCGTACTTTAGTTCTGGCTTTGAGTCCCTCAACAGATGCATATTTCTACCTCATTCAGAGTTCTTATAAAATGTAGTTCCTTCTGTTTGAAACTCATCTCTGTTTAAAACACCATCCCTGACGCCCACGCCTAACTTGGCTCCTAGTCATTATTCAGAGTGCAGCTGAAATAGCGTGTCTTCTAGGAGTGTTTCCTGTCTGCAGACTAGATGAGGCTCCACTTTATGTGCTCGGAGAGCATCTCCGTGATAACCCTTTACTGCTGTAGGAATTAATACGTAATTCTGCTGCTCGTTTCACGCATGTCTCACTAGTTGAAGTGTAAGACAGCCAGGTCATCTCTTTTGTTCATCACTGTGCCTACAGTATCTAGAATGTGCCTGGAACGCACAGGATATGCTTTGCTCAATACATATTTGGAGAAGGGAATGCTATGATGACAATAATATAAAAAGACAGTATGGTATTGCACAAGAAAATATAAGTACGTAAGTTAATTGGCTTGCTGACAATGTGTCTTTACATTTGTTCAGTCAGGCATTCACTGAACTTCTGCTGAGACAAGGTGCCCTTGTAGGTATTGGATTTGGTGATGAGTAGAACAGCCCCAGTGCACATGGAGTGTTCAGTGTAAACTGCTAAATATAAACATACAAATCATTATTTCATTACTATTTTGAGAAGCATTATGTCAGTGAAGTACTGGACATCTGAGAGTATATAACCATGAATTCTAATCTAGTGTGAGGATATAAGTAAAGGAATTCCTTGAGAAATGCTACTGGATTTGTTATCCAAAGGATTTGTAGGATTTTAATACTATTAATACTCTTGAGATAGGAGTCTTTTAAAGTATGTCAACAAAATCAGAAAACGGGGAAAGCTGGTAAGTTTCCTCTATAAAAACGCAAACCTTTATGTGGCCAAAAGCAACATCCTTCATCAATAAATTTCCAAATACCATGCTGTTACAACTTTATTTTTCCTGTGTGATAGAGCAGCAGCTCTAAAGATTTTTGTACTCAGGACTCCTTACACTTTGAAAAATTACTGAGGACTCCAAAGAGCTTTGGTTTAAATGAGTCACATCTGTCAATAGTTATCCCATTCAAAATTAGAACTGAGACAAATGTAAATATGTATTTATTGATTCATTTTAAAAATAATAAATCCTACTTTTGCATTCAGCCTATGGCATGGTCATGAAGCCTCTGGAAAAGTCTGAACACTTGTGAGAGAATGAGAGTAGAAAAGTCAAATCAAGTCTTAATGTGACTCTGAAAACCAGTTTAACCTCTAGAATCCTTTGAAAAGCTCTCATGGGTCCCTAGCCCGCACTTTGAAAACCACCATGATAGACAAAGAATTACTGTCATTAAAATAACATTGTAATTAAAATATACTAAAACATGAAAAGGCTTTTCACAAAAGGAGAAACCCAGTGGCCTAGAAGCATATAAAATATATTCAACCTCACTTAGCAAGCAGATAAAATAAGGGAACATAATTCATTTATCAGATTGGCAAAATGTGTATTATGAAAACTTATCCAGTGTTACAAACTTTCTCATACGTTGCTAGTGGAAATACGTTGCTAATTGTAAATACGTTGCTACTATCTTTCTAAAAAAAATATTCCTAAAGAAATAAATGAGAAAATTGTGCAAGAATGTATGGATACCTGTTTATCGCCATATTATTAGAATTGTGAAACTGGAAGTGGCATAAAGTGCAATAAAATGTTATTTTTGTTTTTATTTTTTGTGGTTTTTAGGATATTTAAAATTTATGATATGTCCATTAATAGAATTGTAGGGAGCCATTCATGATAATATAGATCTGAAAAATTATTTTAAAGTAAAGCCTACAGTTCAGTATGGTTAGAATGGTTCCCTTTTTTGTAAAGTAAACACATTTATGTGTATATGTAGATGTACATAGAGAAAAGTGTCAAAAGTCAGTGTTATCATTGGGTAATGAGATTATAATAGCAGAATGTTTTCTATTTTTATATCTTTATTTCCTATAATAAAGCTGGGTTACTTGAATAATAAATTCAACTTTTTAATGCTGCAAGATGAACACATGAGGGGAATAAAATTGGTAGAACCCTAACGCATTTTAATGAAAGGTGAACAGTTGTCCCGGGGCTGCCTCTTTGGCTCTTTCAGGAAGTAGTCAATCCTGAGAGCTGAGAGAAAATGGAAATATTTACAGAACCACTAAACCATGCTATAAGATGCAGCAGAGCTGTCTTCAGTGCACTTTGCCACTGGTTAAAACCATAGGGAATGATAATAATATTAATTAGAATAACAACAATAAACACAGCTATGTTACATTTTTACCAGATACTTGTACTTTATTTGGATTATCTTTTTCAAGCCACATAGCAGCCTTACCACATTCCAGATGCAAAACCAAGGCCTGGACAGGGTGGATAACCTGCCTCAGGTCATGTCATAGAGGACAGAGTCAGTAGTGGGATCCAGGTGGCCTGCTCCCACAGGCCTGCACACACACAGCGCGGTTTCTGGACTCGTGGCCTAGATTATGCCATCTGCTCATTAGCATGAGGTGTTCACTTGACTAGATCCCTTTCAGCGAAGAGAAATATAGCCAGGCATGATCGTCTCAGGTTATGATTAAGGTAAAACAACTACCTCACTCAGGATGCCAAGTGCGAAAAGAATGAAATGTTTTGTCAGATCATCTGGATATTTCCAAAGGCAACACATTTAGACCCTCCTCTCTTTCCCCCACTTGGTTTGGTGTCTGAAACCACGTGACTATTGTCCAAAGCTTGTAGTGTTAGAAAATTAAATGGTTATTTTGGAAATTCTTTTTAAAACTAGAATATTAAAAACCACCCAATCGGGAAAGCTGGGATGTCTCAGCGGGTTAAGTGCTCGCTTTGAAGCCCTGGGGACATAGGATCGAATCCTGGCCCCGGCCCAGGTGGACCCATATGCTGAACTGGGGTGTGCCCCCAGTTCAGTTCTTGCCGGAACCTATGTGGGAGGCTCCCAGCCCAGTTCCTGCACCGTGCAGCCCCCTGCCCACCTGTGGAGTGAAACTATATGGAAGGCTGATGCTGTCAACTATGGAGACTGTTCTGGGCCTTCCCCCTTCTCTCTGTCCCTCTCTGTCTGTCTCTGTCTGTCAAAAATCAATAAAATGAATCTTAAAAAAACAACAACCCACCCAAACTATGTTCTTTCCTTCAACCTAATAAATGATAAGGAAGAAATCTAGGATCTGACATTTCCTCTTTCATCACATTTTCAGCTTGTTTCTCCTCCTCTTGACTTGTTAGCAATAATGGCGATTAGCACTAAGAACAGCAGATAAGGTGTCATCCTGTTTTCAGTTTTCATTATCCCATGTGATGGAGCATTCAGATCTGTATCTCTTGGCCAAACATTTTGTTAGTTATGTTCTTTCTTGGTGATCAAAATACTCTCACGGTGGCACACCTAAAACACAAAAGTCAGATCAAAGAGCACAAATCTTTTCATGCATAACACAATTTAATATACACATTATTTATTGTGTTTATCATTTAATATATATAAAATAAAGCTGTTTTTACAAGTTGATCTTTTATTTCAAAGTCAGTTTCTATCTAATAAAAGAAGATAATTACAATTCACTGCCTATTTTGGACATATGGAAAATTGATAATAGTTGAAGTCAACCTTGGTTAGATTTGATTTAACAGGACAACTGGAATCATCATCAGTTAAAATACTTAAACTGTATTTTTAGAACAGGAAGTTTATCAATGCGTCAACAGATGCATTTGATGCAAAACAGTGCATCAACAAAAACAGTCAACACCAAAGGGAGCTGCTGTCTCTCTGTTGCTCTGGGGTCTGGGTTAGTCGTTTATGGTGTGTAACCTTAAACACTGCTGTCAGGCCCCGGGAGTCAGAGGGAGCTGTGCGGAGGAGACAGATGGAGGAAGAAGATTCACTGCGTCCGGGCTTGTTTCTCTGTGTCACGGCGCTCAGTTGACCTAACTGTTGATCTGTTGTGCAGATGGGCTCACACTCACCGTGGGCTCCCAGAGCTGGAACTTGAGATGCATCCTTGGCGTAGATTACAAGCGCAATCCAATGTGTTGGCCGTTTACCCTGGTCAGAAAGAACATCAGTGAGAAGAGGTTCCCCAGCAGGAGGGCTGGGCCTGGCTTGGCAGAAGCACTGCCCAGACCTTGGCCCGTACTGTGGCCACCCTGCGCCCCAAGAGCACCCAGCTCTGCTGCTTCCTTTTGTCACTGTCTTGCCCTCTCATTTACTGAAGACAGCTCATTTTTTTTCTTTCTTTATTACGAAAGTTTAACCTAAGGTTTTCCACACTGATTTCCCCCCCTTAATCCTCCATTTGAAAAATAAAAACAAACTTATTTATGAATGGACATAATAATTTATGTCTGAATTATCAGGGGTAGAATTTGGATTTGATGATCCAGTCATGGTTCTGAAAGATTGCTGATTTGGTGCCTTTCTTTAGAGGCTGTGCTATGACTTTATTAATAATTTTTTACAATCTTCAAATGGCACCAATGAAAGGTGCCTTTTTGACAGCAGATGCTTTTATGGTACTTAATTGCCACCTCCCTTGTTCTGAGGATCCTTCCAGACAACCAGGGAAGGAAAGTGTCAGAAAGAGCCAGGCCCAAACCCAGACTCCACCTCAGTAACCATTCCCTGAGTTGGGTTTTGCCAATTAACACTCAGAACCTTTTTGTTTTCATTCAGCATTGGAATAAGCTGTCCACTTATTTTCCCTGGAAATAAAAGGGTATATTGTGGTTGCATATATTCTTTAATTTAGGTCTGGGGACTCCTATCCTTCCATAGTCCAGGTCTCAACCAGAATTACCTAGTCTGTCCTGCAGGTTTGTCTTAGTGGAACCTGGAAGCAGCTGTTGGCAGCGCTGAGCTACTAATCTACAGCAGTCACCTGCTTCCAGCCTCTTCCTTCGGCCACATCTAGCTCTCTGTGTGCCTTCTCCAGCCCTTCTTTTCTTGCATTTTCCGTCACTCTTTTTCCCTCTTTCCTCCTTTCTCTCTTCCTACCTCCATCTCTCTCTCTCTGTCTCTGCCTCCCTCCCACGGTCCCTCCCCATCTTTCTCTCATTTTCTTGTTACAGTTACTTGTCTCATGGCATAAATTTAAACTTAAACATCTTGACAACCCTGAAGGAGAAAAAAATTTGCACTGAGCCATCTTACTAGTTTTGATTTCTGTAAAGAACTGTTTTCTTTAACTGGACTTAATGTTCCACATGGTGAGGTTGATCAGCCTTTAGAGACTAAGGAGGGAACTTTTAAAATTATTAGAGTTAAAAAGAACCTTAGAGTTCATCTGGCCCAGGATTTCCCACACTTCCCTGATTGTAAAAATTACAGGGGTCTTTTATTAAATAATGGAAATTCCTAGGTCCCACCCAGCCCTACTCAATCATGAGCTCCAAGTAAGGGTCCTAAGAATCCGTGTTTTATTGTGTGTTTGTTTTTCTTTTAACAAGCTGCCCAGGTAATTAATAGGATCAGGTAAGTTGGGGAGCCCTGATATAAGATCACCACCACCACTTACAACTAAGGAAACTGAGTCCGCTAATCAACTGATTAAGTTGCTCATCCAGTGACTAGGCTAACGTGCATTTACTAAATAGTACGATATTGATTCCCTAACCTGAGTATCACTTTCCCATATCGCTTCCTATGAAATTAGCACCGGTTTCTTAGGAGGTTATGAGGACAAGATAATACATATAGCCCTTTGTAAACTGTAAAGAGCTAGATGAATGTAAGCATTTAGTAAATGGCTGCACCAGGATACCAGCTCCACCCCAGTGGCTCTTCAGTGCTTTGTTAAAGTATTTTGAGCTTATTTTTCCAAACTAGAAACTAACTACCTGTTGATTTTGAAGAATATGAACGATGTCTTATTCTCTGATAATTCACTATTTAGTTTAAAAGAACAAGTTTTAAGCCTTTTACCTTGATTAAGCAGTCTGGTGCACCCCCGAAGCATTTAATACCTCTTGAGCAAACTAGAGACTTAAACCTGTTATCCCTGTACAGGTGCGAAATTGAAGCAACTCTTGAGAGGCTGAAGAAGCTAGAACGCGATCTGAGTTTTAAAGAGCAAGAGCTCAAAGAACGAGAAAGGCGCCTGAAGATGTGGGAGCAAAAGCTGACAGAGCAGTCCAACACCCCGGTGAGTGTTCCACACAGTTGCCCTGTCCCCACTTAGAAGACATGGCTGAGCATGACAGCATGGCCGCTCTCCTCCCTCCCTCACCACCTCACTTCCTGCCTAACGCCTGTATGTCAAGGGGCCCACGTTTGTACTCAAGTAGTCCTCATATTATTTCAGTGAACAGAATGCCAGAAATTTAGAAAAAAGCTTATCCTGTTTCTGACTCTTTCCCTAAGAACTGTTTTTCTGTCAGTGTGTTTATATATTAGAAATACAAAAATAAAATCCAATCTATTTTTATACGGTCTGTTAGATCCCCAGAACATGTGCCTTCATGCTGTTTAACTCTTGAGATATCATCAGTAATTAATAAATGTATCACCAAGGCAGCTAGTTGTCTAGGAAAGTCTTTGTTGTGTCAGAACTCAACTCTGAAAGAGCTCACTTAATGACATATAAATGACAAGCATTAATATTTCTGACTCAATTTAGCTTTATGATCATGGGCACTAAAAGATGAGAAAAAGACTTCTCTCAGGACAAGCTTTCAATATTTACTACACCTAGGATAGACCTTGGTTTTGTTTTTTGTTTCTTGTTTTCTTTTTTTTCAAGTCTTGTATTTAGAGGAAGATAAAAATTCTTTTTAAGGATTTTGCTATTTATATGCTTACTTTGAGTTTTTATGTTGACAGGATATATTAAAGTCTAATCAAATCTCAGCATTCTTTCCTATTTTAAATGATTTATTATTTTGGAAACTAAATATAAGTTTTTAATGGGTTTTTACAGGGTTTTTAATGGGTCATATTTATCCACTTTAAAATCACAAGTAACGGTAAGATTAAAAATACATTTGCTATGTATTTTTAATTTATTCTTGATAGTTGCTATGGCAATAATACTAGAAAAATATTTAAATGCCCTTCACTTTGTGATCTTCAAAAAGCTTTCCTATTTTTAAGTCTTAATCTCCATTAAGGAGCCAATGGCAAATGCCAAAGTATTTTCCAGTGTCTAAAGAATAAAGTAGTTTGCCTCCTTTTCTAGTTTATATGGAGAAGCAATCTGCTATCCAAAAAAAGGGGAAATACAGTAAAGGCAAATGTTTATTATCAGATTTAACTTTTTCAGAAATGACTTTGGTTACCCAGGGAATCCCAAAATGAGAACTGAATTGCTATGCATAAAACTATCATGGACATTAAGGAGATACCACATTTTGTGAGTTCAGAGAATTTAACGTGGCTCCCAAGAAAGAAGTCAGGGAAGTTTCCTGTTCTAGTTGAATTGATACCGACAGGCTGACTCAGAAAACATTAACCTAAGGATCTACAAGGGAACCCTGCTTCTCCCAGAGCTGATGAGAGGCAAAAATATGGCCGTTTTCTCAGGAGTTGTTCTTACAGCTTAAGCACATTGAAATCTTATGCTATAAAGCATTGCATGGCTTTCATTCTAAATGGAGCGTTGTAAGGAAAAACTTTAAACCACCTATTAGGGCATGCTTTAGAACCTTTCTTTGGTTTATCGGCATTAGGTTTGCTAAGAAATTATGGGCTGTCTTGCACACATTATTGCTATTAGTAACATAGTTGTATAATAAGTAAGGAAACATTCTGAGTGCTCAGTAGGTTGTATGCTGCATTTTAACTCCTGAAAACTTTCTGTAAAGGAACTGTTCTGAGGGCTACCATCTAACAATAGACAGCATGTAGCACCGTCACAATGAGATTTTCTTACCTTCTTTCACTTATGAAGGCTGTTTTCTTTCTTTACATACTTGCTTTTAATGTCTCTTTTACTTA
The DNA here is from genome assembly GCA_004027555.1 of Craseonycteris thonglongyai. Lineage (NCBI taxonomy): Eukaryota > Metazoa > Chordata > Mammalia > Chiroptera > Craseonycteridae > Craseonycteris > Craseonycteris thonglongyai. Next base: position 27,347 of record PVKE010012109.1, read on the forward strand.
GAGCTGTTATTTCAGAAGGAAAGAAAGTTATTTTTAGGTATTTTATAAGTAGGTATTTTCTGTTATCCTCACATCAGTTTCTAGTTGGCTTTAAATGAGATTTCTGAGAGAAAGACAAAATAAACCTTAAGGAAGAAGTGGTTGGAGGTTTAGGTTTCCTGTAGATAGATAGTCTCATCTTATAAAAAGTTTAACATTGATATAATGTCATTTAAAATTGTATTATTGGATTTATTTCAAGGAAGGTGCTATTTTTTTTCCCTGAAATTAAAATATTAAGATATTTGGGAAGATGAATTCTCCATATATACCGGTAAATATGGATAATGTTTATTTTTAAATTATTGTAGCTTGATATAAAAAAATTTTTTCTTTTGAGAATAAAAGCTCAATTGAGAGACATTTATCGAGATCTTAACAAAATGTGAAGAAGGACCCATGAAATAATAAAATAAGTAAGCAACAGTGAGTTTCCTGAGAGCATCTAACAATTGAAAACGAATTTGAGAAGCTAGGAAAATTGATTACAAGGAAAATAATATCCTGTTTTTCTTCCATATAACTGGTACTTTTTAGCAGAATTCTATGAAGTTCTTATTGAACTAACAATTTCAGAAGTCTTTTTCTAATAAAGTAGGATGGTTTTTAAAAAGTTGACTGCATATTCAATTTAAAATTTAGGAAATTGGTCCTATAAAAATGCCTTTACACCCCGAATGTAAAGGTCAGCCCTGAGTCATAATATTTGTATATTATTTGTCATAAATTTATCCATACTTAAACAGTACCAAAATAAAAGCCTTAATTTGCTTATTTCTCGAAAGAAGAGGCAGTGACACTTTTCAAATCCAGTTTTACCTGTGAAATGAATATGACCAACATTTATGGGAATAGGTTGTCTGTTCAAAGTAATTACATACAGTAGAAAATACATGTCTGTATCCACTGTGAGAAGAATTCCTAGGATAAAGTTCTGCTAAAAGAAGGAAACATATGAGGTCTGACAATTAGGTTCGCAAACTTGCCACTGTGCGCTTACGTTGGCCGCACTGTACAAACAACTCAGTAAGGTTTCATAACCTTGGTATATCAGTGTCTCACAGCTGTGTTCATGTTGACGTGTGGCGGTGTCTTGCCGATTGGCATTCATTGTTATTGCTGCGTGTTTTTGTGTGCCCTCGAGAGAACGTTGGAGCTCAAATTAGAGCAACAAACATTAAATTTCTTGTTCAGTTTGGCAAGAGTGGAAGTGAAATCAGAGACATGTTAGTCCAAGTTGCTGGGGATAATGCCATGAAGAAAGTGGCAGTGTACAAATGTATTAAACATTTTTCTGAGGAGAGAGAAAGTGTCACTGATAAAGGGAGATCAGAGTGGTCAGTAATGAGCAGAACTGACAAAAACTTAGCAAAACTTCGTTGAATTGTGTATCAAAATCATCGGCTGACTGTGAGAAGCAGAGCAGATCAAGTAGACATCAATAGAGAAACAGGAAGATCTTCACTGAAAATCTTGACATGAGAAAGATGTGTGCAAAAATGGCCCCAAAGGAGCTCACCAGTGCACACAAATAAGGAGAGTTGAAGTTTGCCATGACCTTCTGCAGAGGCAAGACAATGTTTTGGGTCATGTTATCACTGGTGATGAAACATGGATGTACCGATATGACTCTGAAACAAAGTGTCAAAGTGCACAATGGAAGTCACCTAACTCTTCACAACCAAAAAAGTTCTGTCAGTCCAAATCAAGAGTCAAAACAATGTTGCTAACCCTTTTTGATATCAGAGCGATTGTTCATTATGAATTTGTACCAACTGGACAGTCAACCAAGTTGACTATTTGGAAGTACTGAAAAGGCTGTGTGAAAAAATGAGATGAAAACAACCTGAACTTTTCACCAACAATTCATGGCTCTTGTATCATGACAATGCATGCACCCACAGGGCACTGTCTGTGAAGGAGTGTTTAGCCAGTGAAGAAATAACTGTATTCAAACACCTTCCCTGCTCTTCTGATCTGGACCCCAATGACTTTTTCCTTACCCAAAGATAAAAATAATGAAAGGAAGACATTTTGATGACATTCATGACATCAGGGGTATTATGATGATGGCTTTGAAGGCCATTCCAGAAAAAGAGTTTCAAAATTGCTTTGAAGGATGGACTAGGTGCTGGCATTGATGCATAGATTCCTAAGGGGAGTACTTCGAAGTTGACCATAGTGATATTCAGCAATGAGGTATGTAGCACTGTTTCTAGGATGAGTCTGCGAACTTAATTGTCAGACCTAGTATATAATGGAGAATAGAAAAAATGTAACAATATAAATTAATAGCATTTACCTTTCCTTCCAATTTTCACATGTACTTATGTACTTGTTTATAACAAATGTTAGAGACAGAAATTAGAATTTGTTCACAGTGAATTATTTCATAAATTAAATAACTCGTATTATATCTGGCTTTAATGAATAATAAATGGAAACAAGTAAAGTCTAGACTCATTTTTAGTTTATAGTCAGATACCAATATAGCTAAAATGGTAGGTAATGACCCAAATTTTCTTGCACTATATTGACTGCTAAACTGTTTGCATGCTTCCTCTTTGGTACAAGGTTTCTATATTTTTACTGATATTTCATCTCTATTTAATTTCTTTTTAGATATAATGGTTAACTAATGTTTCTGTGTGAAAGTAAAATTGGGAAAAATTAAGAGAAATCCTAAAAACGATTCTGTTTTAAGCAAAATGAGGATTAAAACTTGCAACTTCCTTCCCACTTGAAATTTGGCTCACTACAGTGCTTTGCAAACTCTTGGTGGTAATTTATTCTGTCATCTGTAAATTATGGCACATACCCTGGAACCAAACCTGCCATTAAATAAATTCTCACGTAATTCCCTACATTCATTTATTTTACTAATCGTTTACCTTCAGTGCAGTGCCCACTAATTTTGTGGTATCTGTTTCCTTTATTTAAATTGGTCCTAATTTCTCTTTTTACTTCTGTCCTTTCTTCCCTTGTGATAGCTTCTCTTGCCTCTTGCTGCAAGAATGTCTGAGGAGTCTTACTTTGAATCTAAGACAGAGGAGACAAACAGTGCAGAGATGTCATGTCAGATCACAGCAAGTAACGGGGAGGGCCATGGCATGAACCAAAGTCTGCAGGCCATGATGCTGATGGGCTTTGGGGATATCTTCTCAATGAACAAAGCAGGAGCTGTGCTGCATTCTGGGATGCAGATAAACATGCAAGCCAAGCAGAATTCTTCCAAAATCACCTCTAAGAGAAAGGGGAAGAAGGTCAACATGGCCCTGGGGTTCAGTGATTTTGACCTGTCGGAAGGTGATGATGATGATGATGATGATGACGGTGATGAGGAGGATAATGACATGGATAATAATAGCGAATGAAATCAGAAAGCAAAGTCATACATTTGAAAATGTTCAAAGAAAAACAAAAGAAACTTGTTATCTTAGTCTGTACGAAAACCTGTAAGGAGGTAGAAAACCAAGTATTGCATTTGTAGGCCAATTGCATTTATATGACCATTATTTCTTTATCAATATAACTTTTGATTGTTTTTGCTTCCAGAAGAATGTGGGGGGAAATAAGTCAAAAAGGTATATCTAATGAATCAGCAAAGGTGGTGCCTGATTATAGAAATTTGTGATTCCATATACAATATAGTATTTTTTTTAACTAATGATATTCTGGCTTTTTTTAATGAATACTTTATAGTTTGTATTTGATTTCATTTCATTTATTCAGTTGCTTAAGAAAACTTACATTTTGAACAAGCACTCTTAACTCCTAATTCTTCTTTGACACTTGATTTTCTTGTAACATAATATATTTTTTTTCTTACAGCAATACACTGTACTTGTCAGAAATAATTGATAGTGACTAAAAAATCCAAGCATAAAAAAAAATTGAGATGAAAGAAGGTTATAACAAATACTTAGGAAATACCTAAGTGCCAAGAATTTTCAATACAATAGCACAACTATTCAAAGTAAAACCTGAGAGATGTTCTCAATGCTACATTTGAAGGAAAAATACTGTACTTTGAAAACAGCAGCAGTCGTAGGCTTTCATACAAGTACTGCTAGCCCTGCATGCTTCTTAACAACACACTATTGTCTAAGGCTTAACTTACACTTTGTACAGAGAGAGAGATACGGTCTTGGAAGGATCCTTCCAGGCAGTGGGAGTGTTGATAGAGGCCTGCTCTGCACTTCCAGTAAGGGTGTTTGTATTTGTTTGCCAAGGGCCTCTGATAATCCTGGATTCTAAATACATGTATAGATTTTTTTTTTTAGAGAAGGAGCTAAGCAATATAAAAGGAACATTAAAGACAAGTTTTTCTTACTAAGCAAAAATGCAAGCTGAAGCGTCATTTCTGTATCAAATCTAGCCTTCCAGACTTGTCTTTTTTGAACCTTTACAGAGCAGCGCTAGTGTTAAAGAGAAGTCGATGGAGGTACTGCTCTAAAAGCCTGGCTAGACAGAGAGACGTCATCACATATTTGTTAAAACTTGTTTAAACTATAAAACACTGTTTAGAGAAATTACAGAACATTTTGTAGTTATATTAAAAAAATGCAAAGGAATGGAGAGGGTTTTTTTTCAGCCTAAATTAGAAAGCAGTACCATTAATTTGACTATTAAACCAAAGTAATTTTGGTGATTCTTTTTTAGGGAAGATCTGAGAAACTATCTCATCATACATATTATCTAATACTGTTCCCAAGTCTATTTGATCATAAAAGGTCTCTTGGAATTTGAAGTATGACATGCTTCTAATCCCCAGTAAGAGCTGGAAAATGCCACAAAATGACCATTACACGGTGCCAGCTTTGTTTGGAGAAAAATAACTACCGTATTTTCCGGCATATTAGACGACCGGGCGTATAAGATGACCCCCTAATTTTACAGTTAAAACATAGGTTTAGGCCTATATTCGCTGTATAAGACTACAGCCTCGGAAGTGGGGGGTACAGCGAATATAGGCCTAAACCTATGTTTTAACTGTAAAATTAGGGGGTCGTCTTATACGCCCGGTCGTCTTATACGCCGGAAAATACGGTATTAAATGTTCTGGTTGTGAGGTGTAGAACAGCCTACATTAGTTGTGATAAAGAGAGGGATCCGGAGTCAGATCGTGATAGAAAACCCTGAGTCTGTTTGCTGTACAATCTTGGGCAAATTGTTTAACCTCTGTGGGTCTGTCTGCTTATCTTTAGCATGGGAATGATAGTCCTTACTTCAAAGGCTTGTTGTGAGGATTAAATGCGGTAATACATGTGAAGCACTAAAGCACCAGTCCCATGGTAAATGGTCAGTTATCGTTAGCTGCTGTAATTTTGCCAGTGAAGAGACACTGAAAACTGAATAGTTTTAGTAATCTTCTGGGAAACTATCAATTTCAAGTGGCATTTGCTGAGTTGTATGAAAAGAAATTAAAAGTAGATTGCTTTCAGGAAAAAATCAAGAGCATACTCACAGAATGTGAGCCATACAGATTTCTCCTGTTGCTCTTAGAAGACTGTGCGCCCTGCTACCACCCACAGACTGAGTAAACACAGAAAGAACACATAAGCCTTTCACCCAGAAAATGGGTTTCCCACACACCCAATGTGATAACAGTTCCTATGCCTGTGCAAGCATAGACACAGATACCTGCACACCACAATACAGTGCTGGTGACCACACACATACACACAGAAATGAGTGTCCAATCTGTGGTCAACACGAGGAAGTACTCCCTGACTCAAGCCAAGCTACTCAAGCAGAGAATCTAGGAGTGTAGCCAAAGGGGCAGTTTTCAGTTCTTGACTTCCCAACCTGCCCTGGGGCACTATGGGTTAGCAATCTGAAGGAGAGAGCCAAAGAGGGTAGTTTAAAAGCCTCTTGCACATTTTATCTGGCAAAGATAAAGTCAGTTATTCCACAAATGTTCATTGGGCCCCTTCTGTGTGCCAGGTAGTGTTCTAGGGAACAGCTAGACAAAAATCTTTGCATTTGTGGAGCTTGCATGCTAGAGAGCAGAGATCAACAGTAAACCAAGAAGTATCATATAGTTTGTAAGCATTGGATAAGTGCATGCTCAAAAGTGAAGCGAGGAAGGAGGAGAAGGCCCCATGGGGAGTGTTGCTGTTTTTAAAGTGTGGTCAGGCAACACTTCACTGATACGGTAATCTGTGGGCTAATTTTGGGATCTGTGCACTTTATGTAAGAGTCTAAACCTTCTCTGTCATTTAAGAATAATCAATAAATTTAGGACATGTGAATCAAACTGATATTTTTTTCTTTACATATAAATCTACTATGATTATACACAAAGTTTTACTATATTAATAAAAACAGCCAAATTGGGCCAAAAGAGAAAGGTAATAGGACTTCTGTACCCAGGCCTACGTTAACCATTAATTAGGTAATATTTCTCTAATCTGTCAATTGCTGCTGTTTCCTCACCAATATTGTTACAGCTCAGTACTCTACCATCTAGACACTGTAGAGATTCAGGATACAGAAGACTGATAGCCTTAGTGATAAGCTTAAAATTAGTCCCCACCTCGAATTAAACTATCATTAATTACCATAAGGCACTGGCTAATTTACTTTCTGTTCCAAATCAGTATCTTCCTAGGGTTTGGAGCATCCCTTAAATATGAATCCTATAAATGAAATTTTAAAGTGGTCTTGCTCTGTGAAGATTAGAAGACTTTAGACTCTATTAGTTTTATTAATTTTAAAAAGAAATGGTTATTACTAAACATGTAGAAAATCTAATACTGATGTTAACTGTGCAGCGCTTAGATTGGTTTTTGAAATAGCAAATTATTGGTGTTGAATTGGTTTTCAGTTATCTGACTTACAAAAATGTACATTTATAAAGAGAAGAGTTAAAGAAACACGGAGAACTTTGAAGACTCAAACTGAGAATTTAAACTCTAAATTTAAGTACTGTCAGAGCCATGCAACTGAAAATATAATGACTCTTTCATCTTTTTTTCTTTACTCATAAAGCCGACAGTAGAGTTTGATGACATCCTATTAGTGGATTGCAACTGGGGTGGTGCTGTTACCTAATGGTGTTCAGGGGGGCTGGGGTATATGTTTGGTTGTCATGGGAACTGACAGTGTATTTAGTGCCCAGTGCCAATAATGGTAACAGCCTTGTGCCAGGGGCAGTCACACCCAATAACAGTTCCATTCACAACACCCATGGCGTTGCATCTGCCTCCATGGAGAAGCTTGCTAACCCTGGAGGTTTTAGAGTTTCACATCTCATTTTTATTCCCCATACAAAATGACCCAAGTCAAAAGTACATTTTCAGAATGACAGCCCATAGACCGTCGGGAGTGTGTAGGTTTGTGGCATTTACCTTACAGCCCCAGGTGTGGAACTGGTTTCTTTCCCCGTGGGCATGCTGGTGGACAGAACCTTCATAAAGCAGCTACTTTACTCTCCTGTTACTCTGCGCCAGTCAATGAAAAGGGAAAACCTCATTCAGGTAGCTACAACTCTGTGAAGTAGCCAGGTTAATTTAAAAGGGCCCCTTTCGAACCTTTTTTTTTTTTTTTTTAAGCCAAATCACAATTTAGTGTTTTACATAAATAACCAAAGGGAAGAGGTTGCAGGCATGTAGCACACTTGTTATTGATGCTTGGGAACTGGTGAGGGCTGGTGTTTTTTAATATATGATTTTTTAACACACAGCAGATTTGTTAGACTCTGATGCCGCTGAGGAATTCCAGCTCGATCCCCATTAAACTCAAGGGATTGGGCCGGGGTGGGGGTTTGGGAGAGATCCAAAAGGACTTCTATGTAGCACCAAGATGTACATAACTTGCTTTTCAGAGTTTTCATTGCGGTGGTAAGAATTTCATGGGAGGTCATTTAATTAAAACTTATCTGAATTACATAATGATACTCTAAAAAAATATTTGGATACATTAGACTTGTTGTAGCCTTTTGAAATTAGCAGTTTCACCATGCTATCTATCTATCATAGAGCATAATTTTTCTATAATCAAGTACCTTTTTGCTGCTTTTGAGTAAGACTGGTTTTCTGCTTAGCATTTAGTAAGCATTGCCAGAGAGAAGACCTTGTTCTGACTGTAGCATAGCCTGACAGCTCTACATGCAGCATTTCTGTGATGAAAAATTAGTGTCTACCAGGGAATCAGTGTTTCCTCGGATTCCAACTTAGTTTGCACTCGGTTTCTTGTGAGGAGCTTCCTGGCATGTGATTGTTTACTTCAGACTAGAGTTTCAAGCACCTGCATTAATTATTTTATAGTGTGTGTGCGCAGAATAACTTTTAATGTCAGATACAATACACTGCACATCTTGCTTTTGCACTGTTTTAAAATTTTTATACTAAATAATAGAAAATATTTATATTCTTTGAGTGTGAGCTTTGAATAGATGGCATTATCACTTTATTGTGTTTTTGTTTTTTTGACAAAATTTTTTTCTCAGTTATTCTATTACAATGTTATTCTGAGCAAGTCCTATGCCAAAATCTTGTATAATGTTTGTGTGGAAGATTAAATTTTACTCTTGTGTGCTAAGACTACTCAGTTCTTGACTTCATAGTTGGAATTTGATATTCCAGCACAAAGTTCGCAATGTATTCAGAAATCCAAGTTGGTGTCATGCATTTTATTTTGATGTGAACTTTTCTTTGCTTTCTTTCCTTTGTTTTAAGACTCCATTTTACAATAAACGTTTTGACAGTAAATTATTTTGTTATGTGTTGCTGTGCGTATCACATCTTCATTAAGTTTGATTTCCAACATCCTTTGAAGGAATCATTGGCACAGGCATGGGCATGAGTATGAGTTTCTCTCCTGAATTCAGCTGGAGTGTACATAATGAATTTGTAAATCAACAGGGCAGTCACAAGGTGGATTTTTTTTTATAACCAAAGAGAGACAAGACAGAAAGGCTTAGAACTCACCCTGCAGCAGATACCATGATATGTTAACAGGGTACAGAAGATGTAAAGGGAATGGTAAACCACTGTGTGGCTGGAGGTCATTAACTCTTATCCCCTGTCCTGCCAAGTTCAAGCCCTCTGGAAGCAGTGCCTTCCCCTTACTGATCTTTGCAACAAGCATCATGCAAGAATCTGGCTGGAGCAAGTATCAGACTGAACTTGGGGGCTGCCCTTGACGTGGTCTTGATGAGCCATCCTCAGAGTATGAGAGCACTATCTTTTCCTTTTGACATTAAAACCAAAGATGTTAGTTTTGACTAGCTGTTTCATTTGCAACCTTTTTTTTTTTTCTATTCAAGAAATACTTATCACTCTTTTTAGCACAATATTGGGAATGGTATAAAAATCAAAACCCTGCACCTCCCTCCCCTCCCTATAAAAGCCAGCCCCATGCAGGGAAATATTTCTGTAACTTAGTCTGTTGTTTCTCGAACTAATCTAAAAAGTGCCTTACTTCACATTTGTTTCCGCGATGGGAAAAGGAAATGACATGCTTCCGTAGCTGTATCCCAGCTGCCCTGTGAAGAAATAAAAGTTGTAACGTATTTTCTTTGATCAAGCTCGGTTTTAAATCCTATTCCTCACATCGTTTTCCTTTCTACATTACTCAAGCAGGTGAGTGCATGTGACCATTGATTCCTACTTACACCATGTATTTCAGAGGAGAGAAGGGAAAATGCTGGAGGAATCGGAGTACCTGGGGGCAGCAGAGGATATACAGAGTAGGAGCCAGTTATGCCCTTGCAACTTACCTGTAATACTCAAACTCAACACATACAAAGCCGTTGTAACCAATGGGTTTTAAAAGAAATTCTGCGTGGCCCCCCAAAGTTGGCCTCCTTTCCCCTTCATCCTTGGACACGCCTAGGCTGCACGTGGCACTCGGGTTAGGCAAGCGTGCCATGTCTGGCCTGCCTTCTCTCCCTGCCCCCCACCCACTACCAGTGTTAGCCTTGCTTCTCACCTGTAGTCACCACTCTTCACCTTACCTTGCAATGCCCAGCTCATGCCACTATGCCTTCCTTTCCCCCACCTTAGTCTGTGAAACCCTCCCTTTTCCTTGGCTTACCCACCAACGTTGAACTCGGTACCAGAGAATTGAACATTTTTGGTGAATGCCCCTTCAATTTTATTCAACAAATGGTTCAACAAAAACTTATCCAGGTATCGTATGCCAGGCACTCTTCTGGGCACTGAGTAAAGCAAGATGAAGGTGGCCTTGCACTCCATGTGTCATTGATACCTACATCACCCCCATTTCAATGAAAAGCCCTGTGAAGGCAGGGGGCATGCTTTTCTTAGCAGGCTGAATTCCAAATATCTGCAGATGAGAAGGATTAACCCACCCCTGATTTTTACACTAATAGTAAAAGTAATCCAATTCCACTTTTCTTCAGCTCACCCATAACAAAATATTAATTGTAATCAGAGGTTGAATGACACTTTGCCACATTATCCCATGAGCAGTTCAACCATTTTGACAAATTAACTAAAGCTGATGGCTATAGCAAACTAAGTCACAAAGACACATTTTTTTTTTTTTAATGATGTAGGTACAGTAAATAGTTAACCGGTACCCATGGGGATTGGTAGATGCCGGAGAAATGTAAGTAGACTCTCCGTTAACTGGAACTCTAGCAACCAGCAAAATCTCAAGCAACTAGCCAGTTGTTTGAGAGTTCCAGTTGCTTGCGTTCCAGTTAGTGGAGAGTCTACTGTATTGATTACTTAGTCTGTGGCCATGGGGTACATGTTGAAGTGAGTAGCTCTCTTGCAAAGTCATCTTTCATGTTTGTGCACCTTACAGGGAGTGTGGTTTCCTTTTCATTGGAGCAGTTCTGCAAGCTGGGTTCCTTAGAACAGTTCCCATTTCACTTGTCCTCCCTCACCCAGGGGTCCTCATGCTTGGTTTTAAAAATGTAACGCAAGTGAAACGCTTGGAAATTCTCCGGTAAGAAGCATGAGGCATCTGGTTACCAAATGGTGGCTTTGGAATTTTCATTAATCATCAAACGATCCTCATGTTGACGGAGAATTCCGGGGAGGCTCTGGCATCTGACAAATGTCAGAAATTTCTTAACCACCAAGCCCTGTTGTGGGACATGAAAGGACCCTGGGTGTGCCAAGCCAAGAGAGGACAACCTCAAGCTGTACGGAGTCCGGCTGCAGCGCCTCACAGAGTGCAGTGAGCTGTTCCTGAGAGGTTGATGCAGGTGCGTGGCTCCTGTGGGCAGGGTCCGTGCAGCACTGAGAGCCTCCTCTCAAGGGCAGGAACCTTGTTCTCCACTCTAACTCCCCTGTGGGAAGAACCCTGCCAGAGCAGCAGCCGAGAGCTAACAGAGTCAAACAGTGGGACAAACCAACAAGACCGTGATAATACGACTTTCTTTTTATGTCGTTCCTATTTCCCATGCAGCTGCTGCCTTCCTTTGAGGTTGCCTCATGGACCGAAGATGACGTGGTAAGCTGCTTCTGCTAATGCCTCTTTAGACCTGGGCAGGTATTTCAGAAATGTGTCCACAAGTTCAAAATGCAGCTAGAGGGGCGCAGGGCTTAGGAAAGTCTTAACTCCAAACTGAAAA
>PVKE010012110.1:0-38937 GCA_004027555.1 Craseonycteris thonglongyai
AAAAAAAAAAAAAAAAAAAAAAAAAAAAAAAAAAAAAAAAAAAAAAAAAAAAAAGAAATTCTGTAGCAGTGTATGATTTGATGCTTTGAAAAAAAATAATAAAAGGGATTTCTAGGGGATGCTGGGATGGCTCAGTGGGTTGAGCGGTCGTCCTGCAGCCCTGGGGTCTGAGGATCCAATCCTGGTCCCGGCCTGTGCAAATCCATATACTGAATTAGGGTGTGCCCCCAGTTCAGTTCACGCCGAGGCAAGCTTTCCATGTGGGAGGCCCCTGGTTTGGCTCCTGCCCTGGGTGTGCTTACCATGTAGGAGGCCCCCAGTGGGGGAGTGCCTATGATGGGGGATGCCCCTGGCCCCGTTCCTATACTGCACAGCCCCAGACCCACCTGTGGAGTGAACTATATCAAAAAACTAGTGATGTGCAACTACGGAGACTGTTCTGTGCCCTCTCCCTTCTCTCTTTCTCTGTCAAAAACAATAAAAAACACAACACACCACAACAAAATAAAATAAGGGATTTCTAGGGATCTAGATTTAATCTCCAAAACGTGAACAACAATGTACTCTTTCCTTCTTTTTGCTTCCTGTAAAAAGCTGGTTGGCTGCTCCTGCATTTACCTTTATGGTAGCACTTATAATACTACATGTTAATTGCCTGTTTACTCAGCTATCTTCCCCTATAATACATTAAGGTCTTAAATACAAGGACTATGTCATGTAAATCATTCTCTCTCTCTTTCTTTTTTTTTAAGTACCCAAATGCTTTTCAATAACAAGAAAAGATCTGGGGTTAGTTTTTGTAGCCATGGCTGGCCCTTTGGCCTCTGGCATGATTGAACTTCCGTCCCTTGGAGTACACATGTAGGGTTTGGTGTGGCTATGTGGGGTTCCAGGGGCTTTGTAAAAATTTTCTCTTGTAAATCATTCTATTTTCAAACTTACCACAGTGCCTTGTGCATACATTTGTTGAATCTCTAAAAAGTGAATCCAAATAATTTCACTTCCTCATAATTTTTTACTATTTAATTAAATTCAAATGAAAAAGATGGCCAGCATGTATAAATATTTCATTGCTGTATCCCTGGTACCTAACAGAGCATTGTACCAATAGAAGCTTAGTAAATACTAGCTGAAACCAAGATGCATGCTATTGAATATGAAAATAAGAAAAATAACATTAAGAGCCAATTTAAAAATGAATCAACAAAGAATACATGACTGATAGCCACAATTGGAATTGACTTTTTTGACTTTTTTCACAAAGAAGTTAAAGGAGGAAGATTTTGAGAAAATGGCAATAAAGTTTTTAAATTTGTCTAAATTAAAAACAATCCATCACATATATGGTGGTGGAAAGAGAGCCGATTCTGGGTGGTGAGCACATAATGCAATGTATAGATAATGTAATATAGAATTGTACACCTGGACACAATGTAACTGTTATCAATCAATGTCACCCCAATAAATTTAAAAATTAAAAAAAAAAGGAATAAAAAAGAAAATATTTTCCCAGGGGGGAAAATAAATCAATAAAAACAATCACTAAAGGCAACAAGGGAGCAAAACCAAAAATTCACCAACATTTACAATAAAATCAGGTGACAAGATATGTCCATGGCCCCCAAAACACATGTAGGCGAAGACAAAGCAGTAACAGCCACAAGACTTCCATGGTATCAGCACGTGTGCAGGAGAAAGCAAAGGGGGAAGCTCGGGGACCTCTGATAGTCTCCATGGGGAGCATGAGAAAACCTGAGCCTTGTCACAAAGTAGTCATTAAATGCACAATAGGCCAAGGTGAAAGGAGCAGCTCAAAGCAGTTTTGCCCAATTCAACAGCAGCTGAGTGCAAAAGTCTGTGGTAAAATTTAAGAGGCTAGAGCGGTGTGTTATAGTTGCCAACAGGAACCAGCACAGTAACATGCTGTACAGGTTTGTAGCCAAGAAGCAATAGGCTATACCACGTAGTCCAGGCTGTACCATCTAGGTTTGTGTCGGTGCACTTCATGATGTTCACACAATGACACAATTGCCAACAATGCATTTCTCAGGATGTACCTCCATCATTAAGCAACAAATGACTATTTCTTTTTATTCCCAGAACCCAAGAATAGTATCCATCCATTGTGCTATAGACCAACAAAATAATAAAAAATACAGAAAATCAATACAATATTCTTCCTAAAAATTCTACATCAAAAACAGCTAGAACTTACCCTAGTATCTTCCATGTCAAGCCTAATTCTTATTCTACCTAACATGCAATTATGCATCTTCTTACCGTAGGGTATCCCAAGGCGTTCTTGCTCTTTCCTATACCCTTCCAGTGCGGCAGCCCACCTCGTCACTTGTTCTGAGGTTTCATCTGAAATGGTTGTAATGTGTTTTGTGCCATCAAGAGTTATCACTTGCGCTTCCTCAACAAGATGTGCTTCTGCTTCAGCATGGTGGGCATCTGGGTCAATAACTACCTCCACTGTTTCCGCAGGTTTAACTATTTCAAGGATGTTGAGCTTTGGTTCAATTCCTTAACAGTAAATTAAAAAAATATATATCTAAATGAAAACATGAAAATCACTAACAAATAAAATTTAGTTTACTTTGTATGTTCTCAAATGGTAGGAGCAAAACTCCATTTTAAATATTGTTAGCAGTAGGTTAAAATTAACAGATTCCTATTAAATGATAAAAACAATTCAATAGAACTTCGGTAGGTTAGATAACAGTGTTGTGTCAATTAATATTTCCTGATCTTGATAACTGTACTGTGGTCATGCAAGAATTCCTTGTTTTTTGAAAACAAACACACACTTATGTATTTAGGAACAGAAGAAGATCATGTCTGCAACTTACTCATAAACAGGTACAAAAAAAAAAGGAAAATGGGGCAAGAGAGATAATAAGCCAATGTAAGAAAAGTTTACATTTGGGGAATTTGGGTGAAGGATAGCTAGGAAGTGTTTTACTAACCTTGCAACTTCTCAATAAGTCTAAAACGATTTAAAAACACCACCACCAAACACATTAGAGAAAAGAAGTACTAAGGTGGAATAAAAAATAAAAATTAGACTAGGGAGAGTATACATGAGTAAGCTACTCACTCTTCTAAACAAGTTAAAACGTACTAAGTTGCTTTTCTTTTTAAAGGACAAAGTACATGTTTTAAAATGCAGTTAAACTGAACTCACATCATTAATTTCTGATATTAATAACTGAATAAGACATACTTAATTCCGATATTCAAAATAGAATAAACTAGCTCTTTATGATATATCATACTGCTTAACAGTTACTGTTTGCTCATTGATTGTTATAATTATATATAAAAATTTAATCAGTATATTTGAAAGAAAAAAAACAAAAAAAATTCAATTTTCCATGAAAACCAACACTACAACAAAATATATATAACTATCACTCATTAGGTGGTATAAACAGAAGTCACTTTTTTCAAATATACATGAGGAAAAAAACCAGAATTTTTGAAAAATGTTTTTTCTAAGATTTAAGCCCTAATCCTCTATTCAAATTTCATCAAGTAAACTCTTTTTAAATACATTTGCATTGAGAGGTCATGAGGCTTTTAAAGATAAAAACAAGAGTTTTCTTCCTAATCCTCAAAATAGTCAATCATGGGGAAAATTAAAGATCAATAATAGTATATAACTATATTTTTCAATTTGAAAAAAACCTTGGTTGTGAAGCATAATTGTAAGCAATATATGTTCAGAAATTAAAAAAGTAGTCTGAAACTCTGGTTAGAAATCCCAACAAGTCACATTTAAAAAAACTAAAATTCAGCCCACCAAAAATGGTTTCCTAATTTTCAAACTGGTGTACTTACACAACATTACTGTGATGTAAAATACTGTGATGGATATGGTGGAACGGGTGAGTCACAAACATCCTTTGTAAATTGCTCTTTTTGTGCTAACCTACAGACTGGATTTCCTTGGAGTGAGGGTTCCTTATGTGATTCAGGCTCTAGAAATCACTGGTATGAGCCTTCTGTTTAGAAATGAGCTAAGAGGGGATAAGCAAGCACATGGCATCCATTATTTTGGACACTGTGAATCACTAAAAAGATAGCATGGTTGTAAGCTGACAGCTAGTGTGGCTTTCAGATCTGGCATGTTTCAGATCATGGCAGGACACAGTTTCCTCCGCAGTCCAGTTCTGCAGTGTGGCTGAGGCATTCTTATAAAGTCAGTTAGCCATTCTGTGATCCTGTTACTAATTTATAATATATCCCTTCTGTGTTAAACTAGGTAGAATGTGTTATACTACCATACTATTGGCTTCACCTTCACAGATAAAATTAAATTAAAACCAAGTATACTTGTCCATAAATAATTCAGACAATCATCTAAAACACCCAAAACTTACAAAATTTAGTTCTCATATTAGAAAAACATGAGCTAAATTTCTAAATAATAACACTAAAATTAACTTACCTTGGGGAAGCCGGGATGGCTCAGTGAGTTAGGCGCTCACTTTGCAGCCCCGGGGACCGAGGATCGAATCCTGGCCCCGGCCCGTGCGGTCCCATATGCTGAACTGGGGAGTGCCCCCAGTTCAGTTCTCACCGGGGCGAGACCCCGGCCCAGTTCCTGCCCTGTGAAGCCCCGCGCCCACCTGTGGAATGAAACTATGTGGAAAAACCGATGATGTGCAACTATGGAGACTGTTCTGGGCCCTCCCTCTTCTCTCTGTCTCTGACTCTGTATCTCTCTCTCTATCAAAAACAATAAATAAATCTTAAAAAAAAAAAAAAAAAATTAACTTACCTTGATAAGAAATTACCTGTACACTTAGCTGTACAGTTCCATCTGTCTTTACTCCTTGGTCAAATAAACTTCGTTCTGGATCCAGCTAAATATGGGTAAAACGAATAAGGTTATTTTAACACAATCATCTGGTTTAATAAAAATGGATGTACCATACAGGACTTAAATTACTGAGGCATGTTAATTTAATTAAATTATTCAAGTTGCTGTATCATTTAATTCTTTGGCAGAATTGAAAATACCTTAACCACTGTGGTAGTAATTAAAGAGAACATAAACAACAGAAGTTATTTTAAGTGGCAGTTTTTTCTAGTTCTGAAGTCTAGTTTAGAATTTTAAATAATGCCAAAAGGCAATTGTTTATTCTGTAAAAGTATTTAAAGTAGAAGATAATGCAATTTATCTGTCATGGAAAGGAAAGGTGTTTAGTTAGTAGAGACCATTTATATAAATTTATTAATATAAACAATGATGCACATTTAAGATCAGGGTTAACTCTAAATCTCTGATCACAGTTACTAAAGTAAAAAACTTATGACTTTACTTCCTGACCTAGTTATGAACATCATTTATCATAGTTCTATAACCTTTCAAGTCAGTGCGTTTTTCCTTTGTATCTCCTTAGAGTGAATGCATTTCGCACAAAGACAAACTGATGACAAAAAGTAATTCTGACTTCTAGACATTTTCTATCACCAGTTTAAAAATAGCCTTCTGTAGTAATTACCTTGAAGAATGCATATCTCTGTGTGTTGCATATCATATAGCTGGAGGTACAAAGCTCCCCCAATTTCATTCCCCCTAATAAAAAAATACTGTACTTATAGTGCAAACACATTTTCTAACATTAAAAATGTCATAGATATAAATTCTAGAACCTTAAGTGACTATGCATCTAACTTAATCAAGGACAAGACAACTATGTAATCATGTAGACAGATAGGTCAAAAGTGACAGTTTTACTCCTTAATACAATAGTCTCTCCCTGACACTTGGTTAAAAATTTTCCTAACATCAAGATAGCTCCCCTCACTATACATTAATATTATCCACTACAAGTATGGCATGTATGACTGAAAGTGAGCTCTCAGGTACTGAATACACTAGTTAATTCAGTCAGACCCAGCATAAGGATAAAATTCAAACATGGTATTTGATCTTGGGTCATGCTCCTCAAAAAAGTGCAATTCAGCTGTTCCATCAGTTTTCAAGTCAGCAGTCATTTTGAAAGCATTACCCTAAGCAGCATGCACTCTGACTCCAAATGCATATTTCCATTTATTCAACTAATATTTACTGACAATCTATGAAAAGTTGGGTACTTTGCAGGCCATGCTTTCATTTTGGTTAGGTCTGGTATTATAAAAGCCGCTAACAAAAGTTAGAGCTGCAAGACAAGTAAGCGATGAAGTCCAGATTGCCCTTCATTTTACATATAAGAAAAATCAGGTCAAGCCCAGTGACACTCACTATTCAATAAAAACTTTCTTAAAAGTCTACCTCAGATAAGTGGAGTTTCAGAGTCACATGGGCCTGGTTTCAAATTCCACTGCACCCCTTTGCAGTTACACACAGGACTGGGAAAATTTCCTAACCTCTTTAAATCTCAGTTTCTCTATATATGCAGAATATGATTAAGAATATGTGGACTTCAAAGACTGATGTGAAGACTAAATAAGATAATTTATTGTTTTTTCATTCAGTGTGAACTACCCACCTACATAGTTCTAGTTCAGCAATTTTTAATGTATGCCTTGAATTCCAATCGATAGAAGTTATTTTTGGAACATGAGTTATTTTCAGTTTTTGCACTACTATGCAATAAACACCTCAGACATACACGCTGGCTCAGGCAGGTGAGCATTTCTCTAAGAACAATTCATTAAAGTAGGATTGCTAGGTATTTCACATTCAAGATTAATGGGTACTGAATGCTAAATTACTTTCCAAAAAAAAGTGTTAAATTATTATTTCACTGTTGATAGAAAAAAACCTTAAATCCTGAAATTAGAACACTATTGGACCCACCTATATTCTCTAGCTTTAGAAGAGCAACTTCTTTCCTCCCCCAACACTGACTCAACTTATTGAAAGGACACATAAAAGTATAGCTAACTAGAATGCACCAATTTCATTAAAACATTTCAGTTTACTATATATCAAAATGTTATTTAAAAATAGTAGATATAATTTTAGTTTTTAAAAAATGAAAGCAAAAATTCTATAATATATAGGAGGAGAGGAGTAAAGAATAAAACAAACTAAATTAAAAAGACAACACAATATGTATTAGTATGTTAGTATTAAAAAACAGTAAAAAAAAACTCCAGTATATGATCAAGGAATGTCTGGAGAAACAATGTGAGCACTCTAATCTAAGCTACTACCATTTATACAAAAAAATATGACTATAAATATGCTGCAAACTTAATATATTGTTATAATACTACCACAGGTTAAATGCTATTGCAATAAACTCTAATAAATATAAAAATTGGTATTTAAATTCTTATCCAAAATTTATTGTTGGAGAAAATAAAGATGGAAGGTAATATAAAAATCATTTGGTAAAATTATCTTATTTTAAAGATGAGAAAACTATGCACAAAATTTAAAGCTAGTTATAAATAGGATGAGGACATGCTTCTTCAGCTTCTAAGGTTAAAGTACTTCCCCACTACTCTGATTAAGCTCTGATTCAAATTTAAACTTCTCATTTTTAATTTGTGAAAGTAAAAATATGAAATGTTTGACTCAGTACTCAATCTCTTAAACAGAACTTTAAATAGAGCAAATTTTGCTGAAAGAACTATTTTTATTTAACTGCTTAAATTTTATAACAGGTCAAATCTATTTAGATATAAAGGCTATAGAGAGGTTAAAGGTCAACAAAATAAAATTTCTGATACAGACTTCAATGCTGAAATAACAAATCTCAAAAAAAAGGATTACCTGGATATCTTGCAGGCAAATTTCATGAGCATCCAAAGAACACTGTAGTCTTGGTTCTAACAATTTTTTTAAATTGCCTATTGGCTCATTGATGTCTATGGCCTGGCTTACACATTCAGCTGGTGTGTAGGTTTGTTCTACAATGCTAAATGTTAAAGGATATAATGGTTAACTATAACATCTTTACCCTGGGTATTAAAGTCATAATATGCTCAAAACAAAATTCAGTACCAAAACACATCTCTGGTCTTTGTAACTGCAGACACCATTCATAGTGGTAGATTCATCACCAACTAACTAGTATTGTCAAAATGAACACTGAATTGCAGAAAGAAACGCTAACTTGAAATTAAAGCACCCTTGCAATTATATCTCATTATGAATATACATATCCTATGCATGTGTGTATATATATATATATATATAAATATTGTATATATAATATTTAAAGGAAATTATTTGCATGTTATATTTTAGAGAGATTTTGAAGAATTTGGGCCCAGAAAGGAAGATTAAAAGTTTTTTCCAAATTTGTAAGACAACTCTACTAGTCAATTTCCCTTCCCAACAAAAATGAAATTAAATAAGTGTAAATTATAAGATATAAAATACTTTCTACTTAACTAGTAGTCTGAAAACTACTAGTTATAATCAGCATAGCTCCACATATTCTTTTAAAAATCATTATTTTTCTTTTAAAACTCTCTCAGGGCTCTTGTGCATTGTTATTTCATACTTTGAAGTTCTGTAAAGGTAAAATCTTGGGCAAATAATTCTATATATCTTTTGTAAATTCTTATTTGGGCCCAAATAGAAGAAAGACACCAAGTAATATTTGTTGAATTGGTAAACCTGGAATGTAGTTAAGTCTCCCATGGTTAATTTAATATTATTAAAATCTCATTATTAAAATCTCATTTGCAGTTATCAAAAACAGTATTTTAAAACTTGTCGAGTTCCATTTCCACATAAATTGCAAGTATGATGTGATATACTGTATATATTTCAATGAATGCATATAGCCCAAATTCCTTCTAATATTTTTAAAATTTATAAAACAGACCATTCAAAATTGAAAACACATTATTTTAAAGTAACAGTAAACTATTAATTATTACATTAGTTAAGGTAAAATAACTCAAGTTTCTCAGCTTACTAAATAAGTATTTTACCAAATTCTGCAGCTATAGAAGTGGCCTATTTTTCTTTTTTTGTAACAGTGATTCTTTAAAAGAATCAGATGCCACTTTAAGACAGATTTTTTAAGACCTATTTTACATTAATTCAACATTTAAAACATTTTTAAAGATTTATTTTTATTGTTTTTGACAGAGACAGAGAGAAGGGGGAGGGCCCAGAGCAGTCTCCATAGTTGCATGTTATCAGTTTTCAACAGGGTTTAGGTCCACACAAGTGGGCGGGGCTGTGCAGGGGGAGACTCCCACATGGGAGGCATGCCCCCTCAAGCCAGGAGCTAAATGGCAGGGGGTTGGGGGAACAAAACCGAATTGGGGCCTCCGCATGGGAAGCACACCCCAGTTCAGCATATGGAACCTCATGGGTCCAGGGCTGGGATTCGATCTTTTGTCCCCGGAGCTGCAAAGCGAGTGCTTAACCTACTTAGCCATCCTGGCTTCCCCTTTAACATTTTAAAATATTTTGTTGCTAACATGTAAACCTTGGGAGACTTATTACTAAAATCTGAATTACCAATTTCTCTTGTCATATACTCCTAACAGTTACTAGTTCATAGCAGTTATTCAGGTTGTTAAATTAGTTCAGGTTGTGAATTAAACTCTGAAATAAAAGTAATCAGCAATGACAAAATAAAAAAGTATCAAACAATGCCCTAAAGCAGGGTCTCCAAACTTTTCAGCCCGTGGCCCGCATTAACTATCAAACAGCAGTTTAGGGGCCGACTACACACTTGAGGTCCAAATAAAAAAGAATCAAAACATAGATGTTGTTTTTAATTATTTATTTAACATTATTTTATTCAGATAAAAAGGTCTCCACGGGCCAGATGAGAGGGCCTCGCGGAGACCCCTGCCCTAAAGGATAAAAACAATCACAATCAATCGCTAGATCATTATCAGCTATGTTTATTCCTACCTTTAGTTTAAAACTATCTTTACCTCTCAGCTACAAATTCATTAAGTCAGAGGAAAAAAAACAATGCATTATCCCCTAAAATGCTGAGGTCAGTTGATGGGGGCAGACAAGGTCCCACAAGAACTCTGGCTTGATTCTTAATTTTAATTAGGTATGGTGATAATATAAAAGGTGGTAAATTCAGAAAACACCAACCTTTCTTCTGTGCACTCTGATTTCTCCGTTCCGTCAATCTCAATTTCTATTAGCTCCTCTGCTTCTCTTTTAGTCATGGTTGAAGTATTTCAAAAGTTCAGCCCTGTAAGAGTTAAAATTTTAACACATTTTTAAGTTATCTGCACAAACAGAAATGCTACATGTCAAGTATTAATAGAAACCCAATTCAAATAAAAGCAGAAGGTAAGTAGGAGGAAGTCATCACATATAAAAGAAAACCCACAAATGCTATTTATAAACTAGTTTCTGTTTAGATGGTGTTTATTAGTTTCATATGACTTCTTCATCATTCTAATCTATTTGTTGGGATATTTTTCAGCCTAATCTCAGTCAATAAATTAACTCAAATTATTTCAAAGTCAAAGAAAAGATATGTCAACTACATTACAGCAATTCAGTCTTAATAACAGATTCAAACTTGCCGCTTAAAAATCAACAACTGTTCAGCTAAAAGCTGTACTTTATTAGCAGAATAAAGAATGTACTTTATTAGCATTGTATTGACAGAGTAATAAAAAATTAAAGTTAACCCTAGCTATGATTTGTTACAAATTAATGTATATTTTTTTATCGTTTTTTTTTTTTTTTGGTTTTTTTTGACAGAAAGGGACAAATAGACAGAGACAGAGAGAAGGGGGAGAGTCCAAAGCAGTCTCCATAGTTGTATGTTGTCAGTTTTCAATAGTTTAACTCCCCAGGTGGGCACAGGGTTGCACAGGGCAGGAACCAGACCAGGGGTCTCCCGCATGGGGCCTGGCAAGAACTTAACTGGGGGCACACCCAGTTCAGCATATAGGTCCGCATGGGACAGGATTTGATCCTCAGAAGCGGGGGCTGCAAAGTGAGCGCTCAACCTGCTGGGCCATCCCAGCATCCCGAAATTATGTACTGTATCTTTTAAGTGCCAGTACAATATTCTAAAACAGGAAAATAAAGTAACAAAATCATTATCAATATGCATATTATAGTAGTAATTTATTACCGTAGCACTAGGAAACTAATATAGTCTTCTTTCATACTTTAGAAAAAGCTGTAACTCTCCTCAGGTCCTATGATCTTCAACTGATGGGGAGCTGGTTTTCTGACAATTCAGTCTATAAATAGCTGGCATCCAAATCTAGACTGCTTGGTACAAAACTGGTCTGATTTTTCCCACATTAAGATTGCTCTCACACCTCCTGCGTACCAAGAAAGACGGACAAGAAGGTGGGATTCCCCATTAGAATAGAAAAACATCACGAACACCAGCAGACTGCTTAGGCTACAGCTGACTTCTGTTTGGGATAATGAAAGAATGAAGGTCTTTTGCTTTCTTCTGACCCTGGCCTCATAAGGCTTCCCTACCTTTCACCAGTAAAGTCTATTCCTTAAGATTACTATGTAAAGCTGTGAAATTCATCCTGAGCACTATAGCAAGTGGTGACTCAGTAGGTACCAACCTTGTAGGACATGTAAACTCCACTCATGAAGGATTATTTGCTTGTTTTCAGATGCATACAAAATACTTTGAACAGAGCCTCACCCTTAGTAGGCATTAATGTGTTGAAAAATAAAAATGGTAAAATTTTTTTTGTAGTCTAAAGAATTTCTTAAAATAAAATTCCAAAAACATAAACCATAAGGAAAAAACTGATGGATTTGATTACATGAAATTTAAGATTTATGTCTGATAGGCTACGGTGTGGGAAAAGGCATTTCCAATATCCAAAAGTGGCAAGGAACTAATAAGTGGAATAGACAGTGAACTCCTACAAGTTGGTAACTCCCCCAAAGTCAGGACAAATTAGAAAAGCAAGTAAAGTACCGGTATAGGAAAAGAAAATTCACATAAAGGGAAACCAAAATGGCAAAGGATATAAAGAAATGTTCAAATTCAAATCATTCAAAAATGCAATTTAAAACAAAGAACTACCACTTTATACTGTGTTTGTTAGTGTGTGTGGCAAAAATTAAAATGTAAAATACTGGAAGGAATTAGCAGGGACATGGGGACACATGTATCCTCTGACTCTTGATGGAGTTATCAGGCAGGTCTGGCTATTCTTTTTTTTTTTTTTAATTTTTTTTGACAGAGAGAGAGAGAGAGAGAGAGAGAGAGAGAGAGAGAGAGAGAGAGAGAGAGAGAGAGAGAGAGATACAGAGACAAAGAGAGAACTGAACTGGGGAAACTCCCCAGTTCAGCATATGGGTCCACATGGTCCGGGGCTGGGATTCCATCCTTGGTCCCTGGCGCTGCAAAGTGAGCGCTTAACCCACTGAGCCATCCTGGCTTCCCCAGGTCTGGCTATTCTGAAGAAAATATACCAGTAGCACTTGCCCAAATTAAGAATGCTTATACCCACAACTCAGGAATCTTGATCTTAGATAAGCATTCCAGAGACAGTCTCATATTGATTGACAAGGATGTTCATGGCAGCTTTGTTGGTGACTGTTGCAAAGCTGGAGCCAATACAAGTATACATAGTGAGAAAGTATTGCGATACAAAGGGAAAGAAGCATATACTATGAAACACTGATGGCAGTTAAAGACAAGAAAATGAAGTACAGAAAATCATAAAAACCTGTTGTGTACTAAAAAAAAGTGAGGAACAGTAAGTATTAATAGTAGAACAGCACTTTAGAGATCTTTATATTTTATTTTCTGGGCCTATAAGGAGGTCTACGCCTATCTTCATAACCAATTAAAAAAAAAATTAGAAAGCAAGTGAATTTTCTAAATTTTGGAGAAAATAAAGAAGTATATGAGGAAGTAACCAGCAGCTATGAAATTGCCCTAAAGGTTCATCAGCAGGGATACTGTGGTTCCCCATAATGTAAGCACTAAAACAGAGCTGTTAAAAAAGAAACTTGGGGAAGCCAGGATGGCTCAGTGGGTTAAGTGCTCACTTTGCAGCGCTGGGGACCGAGGATTGAGTCCCAGCCCAGGCCCGTGCGGAACCATATGCTGAACTGGGAGCTCCTCCAGTTCAGTTCTCTCTGTCTCTGTATCTCTCTCTGTATCTCTCTGTCAAAAATAAATTTAAAAAAAGAATATATATATATATATATATATATATATATTAAAAAAAAACAAAACTTATCCTGTGATCTTCCAGAAAAGTTTGAGCAATCCCTAGAAGGTGCCAAATAAAGAAAAAAATGAACCTCATATATTTATGGAAAAAATACTCATAGTCTCTAAGTTGATCTTTTTCTCTTTCTCTCAGTTCTCTAAATTTAGCCTAGAGAAGCAAAGGAGATTTGGGAAATAGTCCAAATCTTTGATATTATTGCATAAGTGGGTCTTAGCTCTGCCTTTTCAGGAACCAATTCTCCAGGATTCTTTGCCAAAACTTAAAATGGAGAAGAGAACATTGCCTGGAGCCTTTCCACCTAAGGGATGCCCCTGAAGCCCTTGTTTCTCCTACAGTAAACCTAACCTGGGGTTAAGAGCTCTTCAGAAAACGAATACCAATTAAATTTTACTAAAACATCCAAGAAAGGCTGGTACTCTTTATTTAAACTACAGTTACATTTAACATTCTCTTTTTGAGCCACAGGCAAACTTGAGGATTACTATTCCTCATTAGTTTAGAGTTTAAGGTAATTTTTCCCAGTAAGGAAAATAAAGAATACACATATTTATAATATAAATATATAAGTTAAATATGTATTTTATATTTAATATGTAATATACTATTATAGATTCATATATACCGTATTTTCCGGCGTATAAGACGACTCCCTAATTTTACAGTTAAAACATAGGTTTAGGCCTATATTCGCTGTATAAGACTGCCCCTACCCCCCCAGGCTGTAGTCTTATACAGCGAATATAGGCCTAAACCTATGTTTTAACTGTAAAATTAGGAGGTCGTCTTATACGCCGGAAAATACGGGTAATATAAATATGTGCAATCTGGGAGTGCCTACCTAATCAACTGCACATTTTTTCATGCTAAAAAGTACTCTTAAATACTTGGAGAAATTAAAAGACATTTTTGTTTTTAAAAAATTAACTGAGCAGTCAAGAAAAATATAATAAAGCACATACATCTGTGTATATGTGTGTATGGAGAGGAGAGGAAGGGAGAAAAGAAACAAAGTGTGGAAAAAGTTAACACTTGGTGATCTCCCTTGTACCGAGTGAAGGTGTTTACCATATAATTTCTTTTGCATACTTTTTTCAATTTTTCTGTAGATTTTAAGTTTTATAAATAAAAGTTGGAAGGAGATTAAAGGAGTTTTAATTTAGTATTCAGCTTCCACATCTGCTCTCATGACTTGTCTTAACATCTAGCTCAGTAATTTTCTTACTTCGAGACTATATATCCCTCATAACACATAGTCCTGTATATGCAATTCAGGTAAAATTGACTTACGTTCATCTAGTGTCAGAATATGTTTAAAAATAAATAAGTTTCGAAAGCCTACATCAAACATTAAGAGGGGGTTATTCCCTTTTTTGGAAAGAGCTGGACAGTTTCTTAAGTTTGACAACACAGTACCTAAGAATGTAATGACTGCTAAGTTCTTCAACTAAGTCCTTCTAAATCTTTGCTTCTCCTACTAGTCAGACCTATTGCGTGTATTTCTAAATTACCACCCATTATGTTGCAATGCACTAAGTATTAGGCATTGTCTTCCCTGCAGTTAACCTAATCAAATTAGGACCCCTAAATACGAGCACGCGCACACAAGTAAAGAAATTGGCAAGTGACGTTAACACATCGCTTGCCTTCTGTCTTACTACTTCTTTTTAAAAGAAACCCAAACAGACACCATACACATTTATATGTATGTGGATTTGGGGCAACTATGGGACAATTCTATAAAGACCCGTGCATTTGAAATAAGAGAGAATCGTTGAGTCCGAGAGACTAGTTTGGCATCTTCCTCTGAAATCCCAGGGGCGTCAGGATCACATCCCACCGCGGAGACTGCGGACCACGGTAGACCGTCTACGAGGGGGCAGTGAGGGGAAGGAGCGGCTGAAGGTGACAGGAACTGCCCGGGTCCCATGGGCACGCGGCTTCCCAGAGCCCCGCGCCCCCCGCCCCTCCGCTCCCCCACACAGCCTCCCCCGCCCCTCCCCACTCGACTCCCTCAAGTCTCCACGAACGGAAATGGGAGTCACAGCGCCGGGGACCAGCGGAAACAAAACAGAGGCGGCCGCGGGGGGGCCGCCTTTGGGGAGAAGGCCCCGGAACGACGCCGGCCCGCGCGGATCCGCACTCCCCTCCTCCACCGCAGCCGCACTCACCCGCTCCGAATCGACCCTGTCGCCCCCGCCCGCACTCCAAAGCCTGAGAACAGCAGCGGCGCGGGCTCCACGTGCAGCGTCTCCCGATAAAACCTGCAGCTCCCACGACTCGAAGTGCGAGGCCCCTGGGCCCTTCCCGCGAAATAGGCGCCGAAACTCCAACCCCCCTCCCGCCTCCCAGGCACCTAGAGGTTCAAAACTACAACTCCCAGCAGGTTGTGCGCAACGAACGCCCTAGGCAACAACGGGGGCTCACGAGGCACAAAGGAGCACAGCGCCCCAGTCCGCTTTGTTTTACACTGTCACTTTGTACATTCAATAACCCCAGTTACAGGACACTGATTTGGGGCGGGCTGGATTGAACTAAAGGACAGGCCAGTCCAAATGCGCATGCGTACACAGTAAGGTTTCCAGAAGGGAAAAAGCAGGTCAAATTAGGCGAAGGAAAGATGGCGGAGGCGTCGCTGGGAGACCCGGAAGCACTTACCACCCACTTCCTCCTCCTGTTTGCCTTCTGTCTCACCTAGAGCCGTCCGGTCGCAGACTGTCTCCGAGACGCTTCCTGTCCGGTGAGTGTCGACCGACTGAAACAGCGGTCCATAATGCATTGCGATGGCGGGTAGGCGGGTGGGGGCGGAGTCAGGGCCGGAAGTAGACCAGTGGCGGCAGCGGTGGCTGTAGCATCTCCCGACTGAGTACAAGGTGACTGGGGGTTGGGTAGCTGGCCTAGCTTGGCCTCTTGGGACTTCGATTCTGAGTTTCTTCACGGGACTTGGGCTGCCTATTGCTTCATCCCTTCGGGATAGAGCAGCTTTCTGCCCCAGGCACCCTCGGCCTGGCCTGGGGTCACTACGGACTTCGGGGATTTTAGGTCTTGAAGTTTGCTGTAAACTTAATAAATAAGCCTTTTAATACCTCTCTGAGGGCAAACGAATGGCGTGGGTTGCAGGGAGGCGGGTCGGGTCTGGGGGGGTTCATGGACCTGTAGCCAGCGGGGGCAGCCCAAGGTCATGCCCTCGGGACAGATCTGCAGCCAGGCCTGCCCAACCCAGACTCTTGGGAGATTGCTCTGAACTATTTAAAACACTGTGTGCACCATAATAGGGAAAAGGATGATAGTTTCAAAGTTTGCAACCCAAAAATGTTAGTGATAAAAGACTTGTTAGGCAGCTGTGTTTTACACTCCTTCCTTGCACAATCCCTGCATCAACAACCCCAAGGAATAGGACGCAGCTGGGGAGAATTAGGAGTTCTTCAACTAGGGGAGAGGCCAGATTGTAACATGGGAGCACAAAGCAAGGTTTCCAGGTGGGAAAAAGAGAGCAGGTAAAGTTTAGGTGGGTTGTGAATTGACTTTAGGAATATGTTTTAAAGAGGCAGCGAAAGGACTAACCTTGGGCCGGTCAGCCATCCCCACAAACAGGAGAACCCTGCTTCTTTACATGCTGTACCCTTTTCTTGTTGTTGCCTTTCCCAGTCTTATATTCTCTCTTTTTTTTTTAAGATTTATTTTTATTGGTTTTGACAGAGAGAAGGGAGAGGGCCCAGAGCAGTCTCCATAGTTGCACGCCATTGGTTTTCTACATGGGTTCATTCTACAGGTGGACCAGGGGCTGTTCTGGGCAGTAACTGGGCAGGGGCCTTTTTCATGGAGCTTGCCCTGTAGAGAACCTAACTGGGGGCACACCCCAGTTTAGCATATGGGTCTGAACAGGCCGGGATTTGATCCTCAGGCCCCTGGCTATAAGACAGCGCTCAACCTGCTGAGCCATCTGGGCATCCTCCTCCCATCTTTTTCTATCTCAATTTCCTGTTGTAGGCTCTCATGGCATTACGTGGTACTCAAGTAGAGAACTTATCACAGTTGGTATTTTATTTACATTTGTTTGTTTTAGTTACGTGTCTTCTGCAAGCCAGTGAACAGCCCACACTCTAGATCAGGGGTCTCCAAACTTTTCAGCCCGCGGGCCGCATTAACTATCAAACAGCAGTTTGGGGGGTCAACTACACACTTGAGGTCCAAATAAAAAAGAATCAAAACATAGATGTTTTTAATTATTTATTTAATATTATTTTATTCAGATAAAAAGGTCTCCATGGGCCGGATGAGAGGGCCTTGATGCGGCCCGCAGGCCGTAGTTTGGAGATCCCTGCATAATCAGTGTGGAAAAAATGCAAGGGAATAAAGGAAAAAGGATAGTGAGGCTGTGTTCGTTTTTTCTAGACAAGTTAAATTTGAGGGCCCTGTAGGACTTAATGAAGGGATGAGAGTTGTTGAATGTATGTAGGTTTGGAGTTCAGGAGAAAGAACAAAATTAAAATTGATTTGGGAATCAGTAATATCTAGATGGTAGAAATAGGAAAAATGAAAATGGATTTTACTCATGTTGCAGTAGGAATAACATGATTTTTGCAATCAGCTAAACTTAAGAGCAAATCAACTGGGAATGTGAGCAGTTTAATAACCTTTTTTAGACATAGTTTTATTATCTGTTAAGGGAGAGATAAGAATACATTCTTCTAATTTTTAACAGTAGTGCCATAAGGCTGCAAGGAGAGAATATGAATGGAAGTACTTTGCGAAATACTGTGGGCTAAACACATGTTAGGTGACATTGTTGAGTGTTAAGCATGTCTTTTATTTTGCCAGAAGGGAAAATACACAATGGATAGCACAATTTTTAAAATGCATTTGTGTCTAGTCAGATTCTGTGTAATCTTGGATCTGGTATTTACCTCTAACCTGCAGTTTCTGTATATGTAAAATGGGAATGATTCTAAGTAGCACCTTAAAATCATTTGTTTGTTTGGAGGCTTAAGTGTTTTTGTCTGGTGGTAAATGAATGATATATGAATAATTTTTTAGTTTCTTCAAATAGTTTGCTTTCACCCTGGCAGGTAAAAGATATTTTGTTGATTGTAGGATTTCTTTGAGTAGTTTTTATATGCTATTCCAGGGTTTCTCAGCCTTGGCATTAGTGACATTTTGGGCCAGATACCGTAATTCTTTGTTGTAGGAAAGCTGTTACTAGTATTATAGGATGTTGAGCAGCATCCCTGGCCATTACACACTAGAAGCCAGTGTATACTCGCCCCATTCAGGACAACCAAAAATGTCTTCAGGCATTGCCAGTTATCTTCTGGGAGATATTCCTACTCTATTTGAGAATCACTATGCTACTCTAATGTCCTCCTAGCTTATTGCTTCTCAAACTCTCAGTGGTAAAGGGCCATCCCCCGTACCCCCTTTGTGGATACTTTTGAAGAATACAAAAAGAAACATTATCAGAAAAGTTAGATGAATGGCAAAATAATGAACATACAAAAATACAAACAAAATATTAAATTCAACAGATATAAATTACTCTGTCGAATTGTTTAAAGGTTTCTGAATGCTTATTCCAAATTTTTGTATAACTACAGACCAGAAACGCAATTTGTATACTGCCACTGCTCCACAGACCACACTTTGAGCAGTATGGTATAACTTAATAGAAGTCTAGTGTCAGTATGACGATTATTGTTATTAGGTAATTGTAGGGGGAGGTCATGGAAATCATGTTAACATGTCAGGTTTTCGATTTACCTTTAAGGTTCAGAAATTTTACCAGGGCATATTAAATTGTGAATCTAATCACCATTCCAAAACCTTTCACTTTAATTCACGGTCTTAATTTGAAGGAAATTTCTTCCCATTACTTACGCCTCCTTATCCCTTTTCTTTTGGAATTCCTGTTTTTATATATTATAATTTGGAATGGGTTTTTTTGCATTTGATCTTTCAAGACACTACATGCGGTCTTAGCTGAGATCATCTTCTAATTTATCTACTGAATTTTTTTACTTAGAAAATCATGTCTTTTAGCTCTAAAAAGTTGAAGGACTTGGAAATCGTTAAGTCCTTATTTTAAAAAATCAGACTTTCATCATCTTTATAAATTCTGTTTCACTGATTAGGTTATGCCACTTGATATTCCCTCTGTTGTTGGTGGGTTCCCTGGGGTTGGTTGCTGTTTTTCCTCCTGGTTCTTTTGGACTTAGATTTTGCTGTTACAGAATGCCTTGAATCCTGCAATTGTAACAGGCACAGCAGTATCTCCCCCTGTGGGTCTGTGAAGTTGGAACTTCCAGGCTGTCAGTCAAGCTGAGACAACTGTCTCCAGTGTCCTTGCCTAGGTCCCTTTTGGTCCTTAGAGGGTGTCAGGGAAACCTAGCACATTCATTTTGGGGCCAGCGTTGTTCTTTTCCTGGTTGGGGTGGGCAGTTTTCTAGCATCCTAGCTTTTGACTATTTCCTCTAGCCCAAGACTTCATGGAGAAGAAACATCCCATTCTATATATTGTGCTTTCTTTCTGCATCTCCCTCTAGGGGAGCCACACACAGGCCTGATTTCCTAACTGCTCTTAGGTCCCACGGCCTTTGTTTAAGGAGTAAAAACTTGCAGTGAGGAATGGAAAGAGGAATAGAGCTATGGGTCACCTGACTATTCCTAGCATTCACTGAGTCCTTATATGCTTTTAATTTCTATAGCAATTAAAACTAAGATTCCCAGTGTCTGATCTATTTAGAGGTAGTTTACAGTGACATACATATTAAAGTAAATTAACATTCTCGTGCTTGTTTTCAGTAACAGAATCACCATGATTCTTCAGAGGCTCTTCAGGTTCTCCTCTGCCATTCAGTCTGCAATCTCAGTCCACTTGAGGAGGAATATTGGTGTTACCGCAGTGGCCTTTAATAAGGAACTTGATCCTGTACAGAAACTCTTCGTGGACAAGATTAGAGAATACAGAACCAAGCGACAGTAAGTGGGTCATCAACCATGTGTAAACACAAGTCTTCATAGTATATAAGTTTTGAGTGGTGATAAAAAATGACTTGGTGTATGAAAGTGTCATAAGATATTCACTGAGCTCAGGGCAAGCCGGGTGGCTCAGTGGGTTAAGCGCTAACTTTGCAGCGCCAGGAACCGAGGATTGAATCCCGGCCCATGTGGGCCCATGTGCTGAACTGGGGAGTTCCCCCAGTTCAGTTCTCTCTCTGTCTCTGCATATCTGTCTCTCTCTGTCAAAAACAACAAAAAAAACTCTTTAAAAAAAAAAAAGGATATCCACTGAGCTCATCCCTGACATAGGGGGTGCTCCGGAAAGACATTAGATCTTGATTTTTTTTTTTAAGTCTCAAATCTTATCATTTATATGTAAGTTTCAAAGGAGACTCCCATTAAACTATTGTCATTTTAGGTATATCCTTATTATAATGTCATTTATTATAAACTAGAGTCAGTTCATAAAAGTATATAGGGTCTTATAAATCATTTAGAAACTGTACAGTAGTTCCCTCTTATGCATAACCATGCATCACATTCAGTGGTTTTATTTAACTTGTGATCAACCTCAATCCAAAAATATTAAATGGAAAATTCTAGAAATAAACTGTTTAAAAAGCTGCACTGCCATTCCAAGTAGTGTGATAAAATCTCTCACTGTTCTGGTCTGGCCCAGGGTGTGAATCGTTATCCCTTTGTTAGTGTATGTATGTTGTATATGCTCCCTGCCTGTCAGTCACTTAGTAGCTATCTTAGTTCTTAGATGTGTTGTCAGAGAGAGACCATGTTCACAAAACTTTTTTTGTAGTATATTGTTGTAATTGTTCTGTTTTATTGCTAATTTCTTACGGTGCCTAAATTATAAATAAAACTTTATCTTAGGTACGTATGTATAGGAAAAAACATAGTGTGTGTATGTGTGGTGTGTGTGTGTGTATATATATATATATA
Source organism: Craseonycteris thonglongyai (assembly GCA_004027555.1). Lineage (NCBI taxonomy): Eukaryota > Metazoa > Chordata > Mammalia > Chiroptera > Craseonycteridae > Craseonycteris > Craseonycteris thonglongyai. Next base: position 21,088 of record PVKE010012110.1, read on the forward strand.
ATATATAATATATACTGGTATATATATTATGTATTATATATATATGGCTCAGTTCTATCTTGGTTTCAGGTACCCACAAGGATCTTAGAATGTATCCCCCATGGATAATGGGGACTACTGTTATTTGAAAAAATGAAGGCTTTTAGACATTGAATTAGCCTTAAGTTATTAAAATAATTGTGATAAAACATACAATCAAAATACACTCTTAATTTAGTGTCCTTTCTGTGACATCATCATTTAAGGGAAATGTTAAACATAGCATTTTTTCTTAATATTTGCTAGAGATAGGCAAGAAGTACACTATAAGATAAAAGCAGTTAAATGCTGAGATAGTGGCATTTTCAACATTTGGGTAGTTAATAGGAAGGGATGCTTGTTTCTAGCTGTAGGTATTTTAGAGAGTGTGTTGGAAGAGTGAATGTTTTATCTCAAGATTTAAAGGCACAGTTTGAGGTCATTTATCTCTCTTGAGAATTTTATGGACAGCTGCGGACCATTGTTCCAGTTTAAAAAAAAAAAAGGAAGAATTTATTCACGATTTTGCTTATAGCTTGAAAGAGTTCTCAAACCCATAGGACATCAGTAGACACTCAAACCCAGGGGTCTACTCCAGGTTACAAACAATTGGTGTGAAGGTTGAACAGATAAATGGGGGTGGGAGGAAGATATCTTTTTTTCTGGAAGAAAGAACAGGTGAGCTAAGGCACCCCTAACTGTAGAATACATTAGACATGTAGGGACAGTAAGGATAGATTGGGGTTACAATGAGGGATTATGAGAGTCCTTGATTATAGACTTGACAGTTAAGATATATGAAAGGCATTTATGATTAATTAAGGTTTTTGAGCAGGATGGTGAGGTAGAATAAGATTACTATGTATTAGGAAGATAATTTTAATTACAGTGTATTGGGAAAATTGGGATGAGAAAAGAAGTAAACAAACATGTTAGAAAAATGTAATAATCCAAGCATTGGTTGATGAGAACCTTGTCTTTGTAGCAAAGGGAATATAAAAGTGACATAGTCAAGACACTGAGACTTCTGCGACTGGGCTACTACCGGTAACAAGATTTTATCATTACCAAAACTGAGAAGGAAGAGAGTGAAGGGTTTAAAATGAAGACATTGTTAGGAAACTCACAACAGCCTTATTGATGTTACCCCCATGTTATATATGAGAAAATTAAGATTAAAAGGTAAAATTTGTCTACAATCAATTGCACTATTCAATAAGCAGGTGTGCAGGACTGCTTGGGGGATTTGAGTGTCTTCTGTCCAGAGTTGTCCTGGCTACATAGTATTGATGCTGTTTGCACTTTAATGTCCTTAAAGCCTATAAGATAAGAACTCAATCTTTGGGTATACTCTGAATCTAAAGAATCTGGTTCACTCATTTGTGCATACATCATAGAGAAGGGTTCTGAGCATGGGTACTAGGCTGGAACCCAGCTCTGCCACTTATTAGCTCTATGACCTTGGGCAGGTTATTTAACCTCTGTACCTCAGATGCCTCATATATAAAATGGGGATGATGTTAATTGTACTTGTTATAACATCATAGGATGTTACAAAGATTAAATGACTCAGTAAATTAGCATGTGTAGTATTTTTTTAAGTGAAATAAATCTCTCTTTGAGTGGTTGGCTACTTTGACCTAGCCACCATACTAGAGCCTAGGGATGTAATAATAAACAAGATGGGCTAGAAGACTTAGAGTCAGCTAAGGAGGTACATAATTTATGAACGCTTTTTATCACAAGAGTACATATTGAAGTTGTAACAACCATCTATCAGTAACAAGCATATTGATGAGACTGAATGGGTCTTCCCAGAGCTAAAAGATAATCATCAGAGTATTTGGTTGAAGGCTCTATGAAGAACTGCACAGTATATTTTAGTAGCTGTTATTCACATGTGAGTATTCAGATTCTAATTAATTACAATTAAGTTTAAATAAAAATTCAGTAAGTTGCCTTAGCCACATACGTGGTGCTCTATAGCCAAATATGGCTATTGGCTACCATGTTAATTGGCACAGATATAGAGCATTTCTCTCCTCGCAGAAGGTTTTATTGCACTTGCCAGTGTAGAAGAAAATTGAGTTCATTACAAGAAATATCATTAATATGTTCTTAAATTGAGACTCTATTTTTTTGCGGAAATTCTGTAACAATTAAGACCCTCTCTCTTTTTCATAGGTATGTGTGAAACTGTTATTACCCTTGATGGAATTTTTACTTGTAAATATTTTATTTATTATTCATTGATGGGCAACCAGTAACATTATGACAAACATAGAAGAATTTGTGCAAAGAATTAAGTAGATCTAATTGGCCCCACTGTTGGTGCTATATTTATCTTCCCTGAGCACCACTCTAATTTTGTCATTTTATTGCTTAGCAAATATAATAAAATACACACTCCCAGGATTAACATTTCAGATCTCCCATGAACTGGGTCCTACTGGCTTTGCCATCTAGACTGCTTCGTATTCCCCACACATAACCAAAGCTTTACTGTCTCTACATCTTTGTTTTTTCAGTCTTAGAATATCTCAAATTAAAATCAGACTCAAATGCATGATTTGTCACAAGTGCCACCGTTTTTTAATGAATTTTTTTCTGATTAGCTCAAGTACCCTCTTCTCAACTTGAGTAGCTTTTTGTTAAACTGTACTTTGAAGCTTATCGTATGACTACCTTACAACATAAATGTTTATAAACATGTTACTTTTTTCTTCTAAATGGCAAAACCTCTGAGGGGTAGGAGGTAATTGGCTTCTTGTTAGGCATCTATTATAGGCTTAAAAGTTACTAAGATCTTTTAAAAGCCATTTAGTGGTGGCTGAATGGAATCAGGTAATGATAACAGGCTCACTTAACACCACCGTTAGGTAGGCCCTCGAGTTTTAGATGTGGAAACTAAAGTTTAGATTGCATCATGCCTTGCTCCGGTTTACACAGTTACTAAATTGTAGAGCTGACATTCAAACAGAAATAGTCTTTAGATTCCAGAGCCCATGAACTTAGCCATTGTTCCTCATTGCAATTTAGGCCCTGAGAGATGCTGACTTGACAAGGATCCTTGATACTGACAATCCTTGACTGCTAAAGGTTTGTATGAAGTTGTCTCATTTATGGGAAGCTTCATCATATTAAAATAGTGTGAATTCATATTCAAGTGGAAATGCCTGTTTTCTTTTGGAAAAGTCTGTATTTCCCTCCATGAATTTCTTTAAAAGATAATGTTGAAACTTGATGGTGAAAAGTAATTTTGGTTTTGTACACTAGTGCATAAAATGAGTTTTACTTGTTTATTTTACACAGGTCATCTGGAGGACCTGTTGATACTGGCCCAGAATATCAGCAAGATTTGGAGAGGGAGCTTTTTAAGCTTAAGCAAATGTATGGTAAAGCAGACATGAATGTGTTCCCTGACTTCAAATTTGAAGGTAAGTCAATCCCGGGTTCATTCTTGGATCATTTTAAGTGGAAAATACTTACACTGTTTTAAACTTACTTGGAACGTTTATAGAGTAGAGGTTCCCACCCCCTGAGCCATAGACTAGTACCAGGCCTGTTAGGAACTGGGCCACACAGCAAGAGATGAACAGGAGAGAGAGGTAAGCTTTGTCTGTATTTAGTCTCCGCTCTGCTCGCATTGCCACCTGAACTCTGCCTGTCACATCAGCGGTGGCATTAGATTAGTTGTATAATTTTATTACATATCACAGTGTAATAATAGTAGAAATAAAGTGCACAATAAATGTCATGTGCTTGAATCGTCTCAAAACCATCCCCCAACCTCTTGTCTGTAGAAGAATTGTCTTCTACGAAACAGGTCCCTGGTGCCAGAAAGGTTGGGGACCACTGGTTTAGACTTTAGAGGATTAAATGACAATTACATCAGAGTTTATTAGGACAGTGATTGCATGGGAAGCTCTGGGAAACATTTGCCATTGGTATAGGAGAGCACATGTAAAGGTTACTTGGTGGGGGTCTGAAATCAAACTCCCTGATCTTAAATCCTGACAGTATCACCTAAGAATTATGTGACCTAAGATCATTAACTGGTGCCTGTTACACCTCTAATATTTGGGGAGAATTATAATATTTTCCTTATATGGTTATTGTAGTTAAATGATATATTTAAAAATTAATAATTGGCTCATAGTAGGTGCTGAATAAATCATTAGCAATCATTATATTTCATGTTGATGTTTAGAAACAGGTCACTAAAAAATATCAGAAGATTGATGTTAAATATTAAAGCCTTCTTGATTAATGCATTTTGTTGTAGTGTGGCTAAACTTGAACCTTTTTCTTCTTCCTAGATCCCAAATTTGAAGTCATTGACAAACCCCAGTCCTGAAGAAATAATGTAAAATTTATCTGGTAATTTGTCCTAGAAAAGTTATACAACTGATAAGAAGCATCAGAATAAACATACATTTCACAACTGCCAAATGTTCTTTTAATTCTGATTCCGTGATTTTGGGTGTATGCTTGAGTGTACTGAATTCTGGGTTTAGCATTGTTTTTAAATCTTCCCATTTGGTTATAGTGGAACAGGTGGAGAACTTGGATAAAATTAGTATAATTTGCCTATAACCTGCCAGACTCTTCTCACTGTTCAGCGTATCCTTTTCGTTGTGGAGATTCATGGCCTCAGCAGCCACCCTGACCTAAGGAGTGTCTGCTGTGGGGGAATGTTACACCAGAATACAAAACACACATACACACACACACACACACACACCACACACACCACACACACACACACAAACTACACCAGAATACAAAACACACACACACCACACACACACAAAAACAACCCAGGTTATAACTCCTTTACCATAGCTTTTTCAGGAATCTCAAATGTAATTTTGAATATGTATGGGAATATCCATTGTGTTTTAACTTCCATCTCCTTAACTATTAAATGCTTTTATCTCATTAACCCAGGTCCCCCCTCTTCCCTCATAGTGCTATGTAGATAGAGGAGGGAGAGCTGGGGGCCGGTGGAAAGGAAGGTTCTCCAAAAGAACCTTCCTCTGTATGGTGGTGGTTTTTGGGTTTTTTTTTTAATATTGTTTTTGATAGAGCGAGAGATACAGAGACAGAGAGAAGGGGGAGGGCCCAGAACAGTCTCCATAGTTGCACATCATTGGTTTTTTCCACATAGTTTCATTCCACAGGTGGGCACAGGGCTGCACAGGGCAGGAACTGGGCCGGGGTCTCACCCAGGTGAGAACTGAACTGGGAGCACTCCCCAGTTCAACATACGGGTCCGCACGGGGCCGGGATTCAATCCTCCGTTCCCGGGGCTGCAAAGTGAGCGCTTAATCCACTGAGCCATCCCAGCTTCTCTGAGTATGGTGGTGTTTTGCCCAAGTGAAGGAAGATCTAGCAGATACGCGCTGGATAAATGGCACACCAACATTTTGTTATCTAGATAGTTCTCACACATTAAAAAAAAGATTAAACATTTGTGTCTTTTTATATCTGACAATCTCTGACTTGTGGCACTAAATATGGGTCTTAGTAAGCCTTTAAAGATTTTCTTTATAACCTTTATCGGATGAAAGGGAACTTTTGTTCCCGGCAAGGAGAGGGTCCCGCTGGCCGAATGGGAACTTTTGTTCCCACTTCATTTGAGTTATTTCTTGCTCCTATGATATGCTTGGAGTGCGTAATGATGTCAGGACTATTTATCTTTCAACAAATGTCCCTTTTGACCTGCTAGCCATCCCTTCTTTTTCTGGGCAGTATATATAAAAACAAACATTGTCTTGGAACTTCCTCCTCGCTCAACACCTCCCCCTTTTGACACGCTGCGCTTGGCCCTTCCTTAGGCCTTTCCTTAGAACTTTTTGAAGACCATTTCCAAGAGTGAAATGTTTTGAAAATGTAATAAAAAATGAAAAGTTTATTTTTTGTATTGAAAAAATGTAATTTAAATTGTAAATACAATTTTTATATTTTTTTACATTAGTGAAATATATTAAGAGATGAACTTAATAATAAACAATATATTTTCTTTATAAATGTTTTTACTTTTTATAAATAACTCAAAAAATAGATAAGATAGAGGGAAAAAAGTAAATGCCTGCAGAGCTGAATTTAAATGGCCAAAAAAGCTCCGGCCGGGAGACCCCACTACGGGAATTTAAATGCCGTGTTTTAAAGGTTAAAGATGTGAAGTCAAAAAATAGCCTTTAAGAGTTTAGCTCACTTCAAAAGAGAAATAGATTTTTACTAGGTGTGCCACTAGCTGAAGCCATGCCTGCTGAGGAAAGCCTTTTTTCAAAAGATCCACAAGTATTTTCTGATGCTACTAGTAGAAGAAACGGCCCAGTTTCTTTCAGTGGAGCTAAGCAATGACATTTCAGTTGAACTACTTTCCTTTAAGTAATTTAGACGTTGAAACAATATTTAATTATGGCACTATTTGAAGGTAATCAAAGTCTGGTTGCTTGGGTGCTTGTGGAACCCCTGAAACAGCTCTACTCCAGCTGCAGCGGGCACAGCTGGGGTAAGCAGTGCAGCTGCCAGGCTGAGGTGCAGGACTGACCCTTTCAGTGTATGGGTCTCCTTTTGCCTTCCCTCTCCCACTCAGTTAATTTTATCTTTATAATCTAACACCTACCTTTTTTCATAGTTTTTTATCTCTCTCACAACTGTTTAAAGTTTGAATGTCCTAGTCTCTTCATTATGTGAACAGATTCTATTTGAGAAAAACTGCAAGAATACTGCTTCAGGTACCCTCCCCTGTGCCCTTTGTAATAGGGCTGCATTTATAACTACCGTAGATTTTGCCTGGGAAAGGGTGCCCCTTTCTAGCTGAATGCCACAGTGATGCTGGGTCACAGATATTAACCAGGGCCTTGTCTTCCTCAGTGGTAAAGCTGCCCCAACTCAGCAGATAAGCCTTTCACTTTAGCTGAACAGTACATTTCTCGTCCTGCGCTTACTTGATGTTTATTATGAATGACCTCAACCTTCTAGGCTTGTGGCTGTTTTAAGTGGGGTATTTTTTTCTCCCTTGCCTAGTGTTAAGGGCTGAATTGTGTTCCCCTAAAATTCATGTTGAAGTCAAAACCCCCAGAACCTCACAGATTGTATCTGAAGATAGGATTAAGTTGAAATGAGACCATTAGAGTTGGCCATAATCTAATTTGCCTGATGTCCTTAAAAGGAGGAAATGAGTTGAGGAAAGGGACATGTGTCTTAATTAACCAGTCCTACCTTTAATAATAATAACCAAAGAGGGCTTCTGTTGTCAGCAAGTTCTACTTAAAGCCATTTAGTGTTGTTTTTGCTTGTTTTGGACTATTACTGTTTCTCTGATGATTGCTGCCAGCAGGTCTATCTATAATCACTCATTATGTTGTATACCTGAAACTAATATAATATTGTATGTCACATGTAATTTAAAAATTTCCAGGGAAGCCGGGATGGCTCAGTGGGTTGGGCGCTCACTTTGCAGCTCCGGGGACCGAGGATCGAATCCCGGCCCCGGCCCGTGCGGAACCATATGCTGAACTGGGAGCTCCCCTAGTTCAGTTCTCTCTCTGTCTCTGTATCTCTCCCTCTCTCTCCCTCTGTCAAAAATAAATAAATAAATAAATAATTAAAAAAATTTCCTCTAAATTTTAGGGCAAACCATAGCAGAGAATTTTTTATACATAAAGATACGATATACAAGGACTGTCTGGAAAGTATCCAGCCATGTAACATGAAAAACAGGCATTTATGGCTGGATTTTTTTCAGAATGGCCCTTGTATTCATGTAACAATGCTTTTTAGATTTATTGTTTGTTTGAGAGAAGGGGCAGGGGAGGGTGTGTGTGGGAGCCTAGAGTAGTCTCCATAGTTTACCTTGAATTTCCTGATCACTTATGACTAAAAGTGTCCCAAACACCTACAGAACAAGAACCAAAGGATAGAAAATTAAATTCTATTTTTTATTTTAAAATTGAAAACTTGAAAAACTATTTTAAAGTCTTTTTTAAGAATTATGTGGAAATGGACACCTACTAACAGGGAATGGACAGCCTTAATTCATGGAGTAATAATTTGTATAACTGCCTAATAAATAACCAGGATATAATAACTGCAGAATACAATGTCTCCTTAATATTCTAAATCTGGAGAAATTCATCAATATTCTTAAATTGCCCTTTCACAAGTACTCTTGGTTTTTAAATAAATCATTCAGCAATTATTAGATACTGGGAGGCCTTGAATTATAGGCTAAGGAGTTTAGACTTCAGTAATAGACTGAAAAGAAAAAGATTTTTGAGGGGTAAGGAAAAAAAAAGGATTTGAGATTAAGAGAATAATCTGGCAACAACTATTTGACTGATAAGGTGGGGAGAAGGGAGAGACTAGAGGGCAAAGAAGCCTTTAGAACTGAATTGATTGGAGTCTTGACTGAAGTTATTGAGGAAGTTCCCAGAAGACAAAATGTGAGATAGTAACAAAAGCCTGAGATAAAAAGTTGTGACAATCATCAAATGTGCCAATGAATGATGGAGTCAGTGAATTAATGAGGTTAAAGATGGGGAGATTTAGAGATAGGAAGGGTGGTAGTGGTAGTTATAGAGTTTAAATGTATCCATCATGTCAACTTCGATATTTTATAGAAATATTAGAGTTGGGTATCAATGGTGAGGGAAGAGTGGATGAGAATGGCCCAGTAGTAGTTAGATTGAGTAGGGAAGAAAGGGAAGACAGACACATGTTAAATGCTGTAAGACTAGGAAGGGGTGGATGGGCCAGAGATTACTGAGAATGACGGGAAGATGTGGTATCAGAGAATTTGAGATTTTAACAAGGAATGTTGGAGGCAAAGAAAAAAAAGCATCTTGTGTGAAATATCCTGGATCAGATGGACCTAACTCATATAGACCCTGATTCCTCACTTAAACCCTATAAACTTGGCAGCCACTGATTCCTGGTTTCATCTGTAAAACTGGCATTCCCCACTTTATAATATTGAGATGAATGAGATTTTATAATCCTCCACCCACCCCCACTTGTTATACATAAAATGTGTCCAATAGTTGCAGTTTTTTATTTTCAGAGCATTTCTCCCCTAACTTGGAGAGGTTGGCAGGCATCCAGACTGAGATGAGATTTAAATCTCAAGCAGCTAGAGCTAGTCTTGTAGCTGAAAAAGATAAGAGGGTGTAGTTTCCTGGGTTTTAGTAACAATAGGTGGTTGACTCTTCCCCTGCACTGTTAAGTAGTGCTAAAATGTTTAACAGGGGCAGCTATTTTTATTAATGTAAACTAATAAAACCATCTGTGAGATGAGGGGAGTTTTTTGCAAAGCTGTATTGAAAAACAACCAATTGTTCCAGATTTAGTTAGGTGAAACCCCCAACTAAATCAGCAGCAACAATTAAAACTTGTTATTAAAGATTCTAGAGCCTTAATCCTTGTACAACACAATTTCATTGTAGGAAAATAAAATCAAAGTGCTCTAAGAAAATGAGATTTTACCAATTGTTACTGTTCAAGTCCCTCATATAAAAGCAATTGCAAACACAAGCCCAAACACAGGTGGATACACTTAATCATTGGAAAATGAGTGCTCAGTACTATATCCTTTGTGTAGCATTGTTCACACGATTTTTATTTAGCTTCATACAGTATTTTCAGATAATGTATACTATTATTTGACAAAGTTAGATGTTAACACTGCATAAGGTGACTCCTCTAGCCTATCTAGGTAAGAAGCTTTCAGATCTTACTAATTCTAAGGCAGCACATATTTTTCCCCCATAAAATGGATTTAACATTTAAATTAAAGAAGTTGATTGTGTGTGCCTGTAGGTTTGTCTGAAGAGGCATCTTTGAGACTCACATATCCCCTTTGTACTTGGCAATGCAAGAGAAAAGCATTCCTTGAACCAAAGTAAATAAGAGCATGTGCAACATTTAGCCTGATTTCTCATAAAAGCTTACAGATCAGTGTTATTTTTTTTTTTTCTTTTGTGCTTGCTTCACCAACAGAGTTGAGAAACTGAGCCAAATCCTGTCTGTGCCTGTTTTTGTAAATGAAGTTTTATTGGAACAAACACGACCATTTCTTTATTGTCGATGGCTGCTTTTGTACTCCAATGGCAGAACTGAATAGTTATAACAGGGGTCATATGGCCTATATGACAAAATACCTATGATATGGCCCTTTATGGAAAATGTTTGAAGGGGACTGGTGAGCTGCATTAAATGCTGCAGACAAGCAAGTGGGGACAGCCTGACAACAGGTGTCTTCCCTGTGACCAGTGTCCAGGCATAAGAGAGATACTCAGTGAGTGCTTAATCCATTTGTTTATCCAGTGAATCCTGAGGATTTGCTTTGCCTATTGGGCACAAAGAATGGACTCCTTTAAATATAGCTTAACCATATTCAAAGTTGTCAAAGGTAGCAAGCAAAATTTTCGTCCAGATTTATCTAGACATGGAAATGCCCTAGCCATATTTTCTTTTTAATATGAATTAATAACCAACAAGTTATAGATAATTACACTTTTAACATGGTCTAATTGCTTTCACTATTAAATAGATCGTTGGAATTTTCATTTTGTAACACTCGCTGGAGGCCTTTGTGGTTAATCAGCTAGGAAACCAGAGGACTGCACCCATTTGTCATTTCAGCCACTGTTTCTTCTCTGCCCTCTATGTAGTGAGAGGGATGCCAAGTGCAAGGAGCTATAGCGAAGTCTTTCAACTCATTTTACCTGTCAGACAACCACTCTCTGCTACATATCCCCGGCTTTGCGATAAGCAGGATTGGGGATCCACTGAGCCAGAAACTTGGTCCAGCCTAGAATTTCCCTGCACAATTTCTAGACAAAACTTCAAAGTTATCATGCTAACGGGAAGGTATCAGAGGGTTCCAGTGGCAAATTCTGATGTCAGGGTCACTGCTCCTCTGCAAAAGGGTCTTAGGAGAAGGAAATAACAACAAGCAGTGATAAGGTGAAATCAGACACTTGGGTTTCACTCTCAAAATTATGTTTAATGAAGAAAATGGCACACACCAGGTGAATGAGCTGTCATCATTAGGTAGTGAGTGAGTCAGCTCCAGTCATGAGGTGTTTTTGTTCACGTTGCTTTTGGTTCTTGGAAATGAAAGTAAACACAAAGTACAAATCCTTGGACCCACTCCCGCCACTTCCCTTCTGTGGATATATTAGTGATAAATGAACAGCAGAACAAGGATATATTCACGGAGAAAAGATTTGCTTGGATATGAGACCAGAGGTTCCTTTTGCATCTGTCAAGAGTATTTTCTGAAACTTGTAAATCACTCTTGCACAGAGGGTGCAAACAATTTATACTTGTATGCTCTGTGGATTAATTTCACAAAATAGGATAAATCTCAGTAACTTTCTCAAGAAGTTAGGACACCTAACATATTACAAACCTCAGAATACTAGAGAGTGTTTTTGTTTCTTTTAATTTAGCCCAGACACAAGAAGCCAGACTGTATTTTAGGTGCTGACAGAACTATTTGTTTAAAATAACAATTTCAAGGGGTTGAGCAGTCATAAAAATTATAATGAAATAGCAATTTCATCTCTTCATGTACCTCTTTGCAAATGTAAGAAAAAGCAGTTTCATAATCTTTTAATAACTTGTTTCACAACGGTGGTTTTGGTATATCTCAAAGGTGGAATTATTTTAAATTATAAAGGATTTTGTGTGCTTGAAATCCTAGGAAATGAAAGAAAATCAAGTTTAAATAATGTATTCATAATTAAAGAAATATAAATCTTATGAATATGAAGCTATATCCACTGTAAGAATATTATAGGCACAAACCAGCATATATTAAATCTATTTTATGGGGAATTAAATCATTAAATACAAGGAGACACAGTTTTAGAAACTTTGCCTAAAGAGTAGAGAAGTAGGAGTGGGAGTTAGAGCAGGAGAAATCTTGTTTGCAAGGGGTATGCTACTGGTATCTTGTGGCCAGAGGTCAGGGGTGCTGCTAAGCATTCTCCAATGCCCAGGACAGCCCCCCATAGCAAAGAATTATGTGAACTTATAAGAATTCATTATATCAGAATTATAAGAAATTGTCATTTCTTACACAAATTCTTATCTAAGAAATATAAGAAAATGTTAAAAATGCCACAGTTGAAAAACCCTGTTCTAGGGCAAAACTAGAATTGGAAATTCCAGCTCTCAGCTGGTGAGAGCAACTGAGAGGTAGACAAAAAAAAAAAAAAAAAAGTAAAAGGCTTTTATTCTTCCAACTCAGCCACAGAGTTGTTTGGTGGGATGAGATTATTTTATTCCACATGCACGGAGTATTTTCCACAAATTGTAGGAACAAACATGGAGTTACATATTGCTTGTCAGCTAATTAAAGAATAATGCTTTCAGTATAGTATACAAAATAAAGTGAATTCTCTGACAGATTCTAGAGTAGACAATTAAAAAAATATCTGACAGAAAAAGCTCTATGGAGTACTTTGTGGGTCTTCAATATTAGTGTTCATCAGAATCACTTAAATGTTTAAAATACTGATGTCTACATCCCAACCCCACTCTAGTAAAAGGAAATCTATGAGAATCCCTGCCAGGAATTCAGAGAATCAGCATTCCATTTCTCAAGAAACGGCATAGGCTTCTCAAAACACTGGACAGCTCCCCCAACCATGGAACATATTCCTGAAAAATAATCTAGAAGGTTGAATATTCATCCAAAGAGTATCATGATCTGAACAAAGATGGTATTTACTGCTTCACTGTAGTGTTAACAAATGCAAAAGTACACCAGGGTCCAAGTGTTCCCTTAACCATCTAAGTTAGATAATTATTGAATTCTTTCAAGGATTTCTGAGATGCTCCTTTCAGCAACAGCAGAGGAATATTCCATACCCTCAAAATTTCTAAGTGCATTGAATAATCAAAGGAAGGTCCTGGAACCACAGATCGGCAGAAGCGATCTGCATGGTCAAGCTGACAAAAATCAAGGTACCTGGGTCCCAGCTTGGTGTCCTCATCTATAAAATGGAGCTGATAATTTCAGACTTAATCATACTAAGAGGCTGACTAATAACAGAAAACACCCTGAAAGGAAAAAAAAAGGCATAGTAAAGTCTTGCTCTACAAATGCTAGCCAACTTTGTCATGCCATGCCATACAGAGCATGGAGGCTAGCATTTATTCAGAATAGCGCCATCTAAAGACCAGCGGTAGACACTAATACAAAGTATATTAAAAGTGAAAATCCATCACTTCCACACAATTACTTCATTTCCTTGCCCTATTCCCTAAACATACCCATTCTATAAATGTTTTAAAAATACTCACGTTTTCACTCATTGTAGTGGCTTTTGATGCAGAATTACTCTTCCTGTTTGTGGAATATAAAAGATAATATTTACTACATAATCACTTCCAATTATGAAATATATATCCTCTTTTAGTTAATGTTACCTCCATACATTTTCTCAGCAGGAAGATAAACATTTATCTTAACCAGGTACTAGAAAAAGCCAGCAATACTAAATGAATTTCTTATATCTTACAGACAATGTTCACAGAAAAAGCCATGCAATAAAATATCAGTGTGTGTGTGAAGTCCTGTATATTTAATTGTAGCCTAGGGCTAGTATAAAGATTTTTGTGGAATATGCAAAACAGAGACCTATTAACTTTTAATTTATCGACTTAGTAACATTTAACATTTTGAATGCTTCAGATTATAACCTCCAATTTCACTTTTTCCATGGAGAAAAAGTTTTATGTGGTGACTAAGGTTCCAGTCATCTGTTATAGCCTGAGTTGTGTCCTTCCTGCAAAAAATTCAAATGTTGAAGTCTCAACCTCCAGTACCTTAGAATTTGACCATATATGGAGATAGGCATAAAGAGGTAATTAAATTAATGGGAAGTAATTAGGGGAGGCCCTAACTCAATATGATGTGTCCTTGCAAGAAGAAATTTAGGACAGAGGAAAGATGAGAAGACAGGAAGAAGACCATCCATCAACCAAAGAAAGGGGCCTGGAACAGACAAGTCCCCCACAGCCCTCAGAAAGAACCACTTCTGTGACACCTTGACCCTGGACTTCTAGTTTCTAGAACTGAGAAAATAAATTTCTGTTCTTTAAACAGAACTGTTTTTTAAACAGTGGTCTATGGCACTTTGTTAATGGCAGCCCTGGCAAGCAAATACAACATCCAATTCATTGTCCAGCATAGTTTGAGGGTCATGGACTTGACACATGGGAGATGTGTGTAGAAATAAAGATATTGCCTCCTTGATTTCCACCCAGGTTAGCAGAGACACTCTGATCGAAGGGAAGAATAACCTCCCTCACTACAGTAACGCCAACCTTTTCCCATATATGAGATGATTCCTCTCCAGTGCTAAAACCCTCCAATTACTTTCCATCTTCTTAAAAGTGTAAATCCTCACTATTGCTCAGGGCAGGATGGGGGATAGTGGCTATACCATTGGGCTATCTGGCTTTTCTGAACTCATCCTAGACTTGTACTGAGATAGTAGGTGGCTCAGAGACCAACACTGAGCAGCAGGGCAGGGAATAGGAAACCAATGGCAGCTAGGTCTTCAAAGCACTTGGGAGATGACAAGGTATCTGTAGCGGGGACAGCCAAGAGTAGAAGGAAATGCCCATAGACTCAAAGTTGGACTGCCATTCTCATACATACAAGAAGGACAGTCACAAATCAAGTGCACATAAATTGGGGACTTTGGTGATCTTATCCAGATCTCATATATCAGTGACACCTAAATTTCTAACTCTAGTAAGGATGTTTCCCCAAACTCAAGATTTATATATTCAGTTGCTTACTGATTATCTCTACACCACTCAGAAATGTATAGGCATCTCGGATATTAAAATTCTAAAACACTCCACCTATCCCCACCACCACTCTCAAACATGCTTCTCCTCAAATCTTGTGCACTCAGTAAATGGTAACTCCTTTCTTCTCAGAGCTTTAGAAGCAGCCTGCTTTCTCCCTTTTTCTCAAAGACCATAGTCTATTAATCAACAAGTTGCTAAAAACACATCCAGAATCCGATCACTTCTCAACACATCTAATACCACTGCTTTGGTATCCACTGCTATTTTTCTCATTTAGATTATTGACTAGTCTAACTGGTCTCACTGCTTCCTCTACCCTTTGTCACCTTATAGTTTATTCTCAACAGAACAGCCAGTGTGAGCTTCTGGAATTAAGTAAGACAAGGCTATTTGTTGGCTCAAAGTCCACTAATGACATCCCATCTTAGAACCAAAGCCAATCTTCTCACAACTGCCCAGAAGGCTCCATCTAGTTTGGCCCCTGCTGCTTCTGTACACTCATCCGCTATTCTGTTGTTGTTACTCTGTTCCAGCCACTCTCATCCCCTATGTTCCTCAGATACTCCAGGTGTGCTTGGCCTCACAGTCTTTCCATTTGCTCTCTCTCCAGCTTGAACACTCTTCCCATAGATATCTGCATGAATTGCTCCCTCGGCTCCTTCATGTCTTTCTCAAATATTGGCTGATCAGTGAGGCCCTCCCTAACCACTCCTCTAGAAGGACAGTCTCCACTCCTACTCCAGGCATTCTCTCTTCTCTTACCTGCTCTATTTTTCTCCACAATACTTACTGCAATCTGACATGCTGTGGAGTTTACACATTTGTTTACTTTCCTGTCTTTTTCTCCTAGAATGTAAGCTCCATAAAGCAGAAGGATTTTGACCTGCTTTGTTTACTTCTGTATCTCCAATCCCTAGGACAGTGTTGGGCACAGATTTGGTATTTAATTAAATGTAAAAATGACTTCATTAAAATTCTTTTTGAGAAATTTCAATTTAGCAAATTATAGCAAATATTACTATGAAAATACCTACGAAGTTATATTAGTGACTGTATTTCTCCATTAAGTAATTAAATGTCATTGGCAAGCAGGCAGGCATGAGGTGGGATATATTTCTTGATGAACTTGAGTCACTTTTCATAGGATTAAATACCTTCACAAATAACTCAAATTACCACTTTTTTTTTTTAAACTTTAAACAGATGATTAACATAAAATTAGTTGATGTGGGATAAAGGCATGCATTTTAAGAAAGTATACTTACTGGAAGGTGGTTTCTTCTACAAAAGAATAAGTATATATCATTAATATAAGCGTTAATATAGTATGATACAGATTTATGTAAAAATAAGTTTAAAATTAATTTATTTTTTTCTCAATCTTGGTTCTCACTTGCTGTCATTTGTATCTTCTTAATTGAGGGTTGGCAAACTTTGTGGGCCAAGAAATAAAATTGAGGATATTATGTAGGTTATATAACAAGAGAGAAAACAAACTTCTCAAAGTTTTTATTGATAAAATTCAAAATATAATAATAATCAAAGTCTTATAGTACAGATCTACTAATTAGAAGGGAATTGGTTTTTTGGGGGGATAACATTTCTGTTAATTGGGGTTCAAAGTTAGTATTCCCTATGACCAGACAGATTGCAAATGTTCACCTGTAAAAACCATTCTTAGCTCATGGGCTATACAAAACAGGTGGCAGGCTGGATTTGGTCCATAGGTTGTAGTTTGCCAATCCCTGTTCAAAATGCAAGTTCAAGAAAATGGTTCTCTTGGATAGATTTTTTTGTCACATAAAAATGGGAGTAACATTCTTAGCTAATGAACTAATATTACCCAAGTCAAATCTTTAATTCAGTTTTTTTTTACACCAATTCTTCAATAAAAATACTCAAATATTTTTTATAAGCAGAGATACAGATGACAAGAATTTCGAATGGACAATCTTATCTGTGTGTAGTTTCACTTGTAACCAGCAGGGGGACTCAGCCGGATTTCATTCAAAAAGTTACTAGGGACTATATTGGAGAGCCATACATAACTATTATTAGTTCACAAAGCCATTATTCTTAATTATAGGGGATATCCTTGAAACCATGTTCATGGAAGCACTTTATATCATTTAATATCTAATTATAGGTATTAATAAAAACCCATTTTGAATTTAAGTTTTATTTTGGTATAAAATTTTTTTTAAACCTAAATTCCAAAGTCAATGTTCACTGTAAAACAGTGAGTCTAAAACTTGTTTATGTCACAAATTTATTATTCCATTAAGCAATTCTACTTTATACACTAGTCTCAATGGACTTGATAGAGTTCTGCAGCTTCCGAACTCTCAGATAATTTTAAAGACTGGGAGAAAAGACACGTATTAAGACAATAAAACAAATTATTTTTTAAATCTCACTGATTTACATCAAACCTATCACCAAATGCAGGTTTGGAGTGACAAGAGGTGTAAACCTCAAGAACTAAAAACTTTATTCAGAAGCAACTCTAATTAATAGGTATCCAGTTTTTATTGAACAATTCTCTTCTAAATACAGTTGTGCTAAATTTCACATTCAACATTCCACAGTTCTATACTGAGGAAACACTTCATAGATTTATTTCAATGAAATTTGTTATCATAAAGCTAAAAATCAGTTTACCACTTGAGATACACAATTCCTAACTTAAAAGGATGTTAAATACATGTACGTGTACTATTAATATCCATCAGTGTTGGGTAGCTCTCAGTATCACTGAACTATGCCACTTCAGGGTGCCTCCTGCATATCCTATGGTGGTGTCCGGCATCCTGGGCTGAGGTCGCTCTGTCTTTCCTTCCTGTTTGCTTCATAACTCAACTGCATTTCATCCTCTATATTTTCTACTGCAGAAAAAGCAATGAAAAATATTCTCCAGTATTTGTTAAAACTTCTTAATGAAGAGAAATGGTATCTCGTTAAGAAAACTCTACATCCACAGGAAGT
>PVKE010012111.1:0-38941 GCA_004027555.1 Craseonycteris thonglongyai
GGAAAACAGAGGGGTTACATAAATGAGAGCAGGTGCAGCTGTGCAGAGGCAACTATTCAGCATATGTAAGTGGAGTTGGAAAACCATCGACTTGCAGAGAATACTTGAAATTGGTCCCTAATGGCCTTGGGTTTTGTCATATGGTCTGGATTATAAGGCTAAAATTGCATTGCCATGCCTTTCATGTGAACAAGATGGATGGATAATTATTCCATGCGCTGAAGCTCTTACTGCAAGGAAGAATCAGGCCATCCCTGTTGCCACCATGTCACCTGGCTGCCAGGAAATCTTGAAGCAGCCAAGTCGGCATCATAGTGAAGTGGAATGTGAGCTGTGCCTCTGTGGCTGGGTGTGCCGATGCCCACACACATGTACACATGCAGGTAGTGCACACACTGAAGTGGCCCTGTGTGAGTGAGTGTGACGCAGTGTTTGGAGACGCAGTAGCATTCGTGGGAATGACGGGTACAGAGACGCAATGGTGAGCGCTGTAGAGAATGGATGACTTTTGGTGATTGCATTTTACCAAAGCAGTGCCAGGAAAGATCTGGGATTGGTTCAAAATGCTGCAGGACATTTAAAATGATTGACACTGGGAGCTGTCAAGGAAACAAGAAATGTTTGTGGCAGGCCAATGTCTTTAGATACACTTAAAAGCGGTAAAAAAATCTTCATTAAAATGTACTTTTTAAACCAATTTTGCTAGTTTACACAGTTCTCAGGAGCCTCTCAGAAAGAGGACATAATGAGAGTAACTAAAATTCCAGCTGCTGAGAATAAACGTCATGTCTGCTTAATCATTGTCATCACCACCTCTGCTGGTGAGGACATGGGGAGTAGGAATCTAGTGGTTTGTCCTGAGTGCGATGGATTCAGGACTGTGCTGAGATGCCTGGACTGTCCCCACACAACTCACTCATCATGAGAGTATTTATTGTAGATCCTGGCGTGTGGAGGCCGTGATGTCCCCTCTCCATGCAGCTCTTTGCAAAATATGAACAATTCACTGTGAGGGTCACTGTCTCTTCTACATGGAGCCTTGGACTTTGGGGCAGACACTGAGGGGAGAAACTGCTCACGGTTTGCTGAAGAGCTCATAGAAAGTCTAATGTGTGAGCAAGCATAGGTTTGAGAGAACATGGTTCTGAGTCCAACATCAGCATTTGGAAGTTTTCTGATTGTGGTATATAATTGGCCGCTCAAAGCCCAAAACAGCATGTTTGTGTCAGAGGGGTTCCATGAGTTGGTTGATCAGATAATTAGCCAATCACCCCAGCTGTTCTACTGATGGTATTTTGATTGTTTTGATGCAGGATGTATATTGCAAGATAAGAAATAGCCAGATTAAGATGAATATTTTTTTGTAGATGAAAAAGAGGGAAAAATGAAAGTGTAGGATGTATATATATTATATATCCATCATATATGTGCACTTATATATATCCTTGTGCAAAAATATTTAATGGAAGGATCAGAAAGCTCATTTAAGAATTATTTTAATGATCAAATAATTATTTTAGCATATTTAATACAAGCGTTTGTTTCAGGTGTAAATATAGTGATACATGGCTCCTTTTTACCCATTACTATGCTACACCACATGGTAATTAAATTTGGGATTCTAGGGAAATAAACCATGAGAGTTACACAATATTGGTCCTGTTTTTAGCTTTCATTTCTGTTGAAAAATTCTAAATTAGTAGCATTTGATGATTCCTGATTTAGCTCTTTTAATAAGAAGCAGCAGCTAAAAACAGCCCATCTGAGCAGTTGCAGTCTTATCACAAGCTGGTCAGATCAATAAGCTAAAAAAAGTATGAAAAATTTTTGAGTGACAGCTTAAAAATGGAAAATTTAAATATATATCGCTGCCTTCTCCTGCATGGTAGACTGCATACAGCCCATTCCAGGTGGTATGTTTTTAAGCAGACAGGAAGGTGATTGATTCATATCTCTGGGTTTGTGTTTACGTTCCATGCTGTAAACTACACTTATAGCAATGTGTCTGTATTAAGGCATTAACAGTAGCACTGCTACCTAAGCTCAGCATTACTAATATTGTTCAAAGTGTTTTTTATTGGGTCATAAATAGTCACATCAGTATTGACACCTGCTGCATCATCTAAGTGCCTGGGACACTGTGTCTGACTGTGCTGTTGACAGTATATAGAATATAAAGAGTGACTGTGAGTGATAGTCCATGATGATGGTGGGGATTTCTGCTTTCATTTGGTGTGTAGAGAAAGAGTTCTGCATATACGGAGATCTCACTAGATTTTCCTCGTGTTTATTAGAGGGATGTGTTTAGAGGCAGTTATGCCTTGGTTTTCACTATTCCTATTTCACATGACCACTAATATCGGGTCACCAATAAGAATAAATCATCATTGCCCACTGTAATGGAAGGGTGGTTAGCCAATCACGGCCTGAGTTTTGGTTGAAGTTTCTATGCCCAAGCTAGGTCTTTACCTTGATGTGAAGCTGTCTTTTCTCTGTAATTTCTCATGGCCGAAGGGGCAAGGAAGCTCTCTAGGGCCCCTTTAGTAAGGGCACTATTCCCATCACAGGGGGTCCACCCTCATGATCTAAGTATATGTGTATTTTGTAAGTTCAATTTCTTTTGATAAAATCTTGACAGTCTATCAAGTCTGTTTGAAGTTGACCAGACACAAGCTTTTTTATTTAAAGCTATAAACAATGAAAACACTTTCTTAAAAGTTGACTCCAGGAGGTAAAGCAGTCCAATCAATCATGAATATGCTACTTTGTTTGGTGTTTTTGTAAAGGCTGATGCTATGTGTTAATGAGGCTTTGAGTTCTGTAGGATAAGAAAAGAATTAGTCTTACCTAGTAATCATTCCTTCCGTCATTCGACATGCTTTTATGGAGCACCAGCTACATGCTAGAAACCATGTGGCTTGCTGGAGAATCAATGATAAATACAGCACATCCTTTATCCCAAAGACACAGTTGAATGATACCACATTTTGCTAGGTCATCCCAAGAAGCTATGGAAAAAGTTACTCCCTCCCCCCGAACTAATAAAAGGCAAGAGAGTCAAGGGCCTCGAATGGTAATGATCAAGCACATTTTTGTTAGTTCATAATTCCTTGCTAGTTTCTTATAGAATGTTATAGAGGCAAGTTCACTGAAATGCTGAGATACTCATATATTCTTATGCCCCTTTTACCTCAAATATCTGTTTATTTGACAGCCTATGATGTAAGATATTAATACTTGGTGTGCTAACTATGCTGAATGTTTTTAATCTTATTAAAAATGAAGGTTGGCTAGCAGCGACTGTCTTCTTTCAGTTAAAAAAAGGTGAACACCAGAATAGGCAGTGGGTTGAGTAGGAGAAGGTGATTTTCTCAAAGCCATAAAAGTTTGTACCTTGATGAAATCTGTCATTCTCCCTGAGGGAATGTTTATTATTATTTGACTTATTTTGTGGTAAATAAACTTACATTCTTTGCATGCTTGTGGAGAGTGGCCCTGTGGTTCGTGTACAGGAAACAAAGGAGAGGGGAGGCCCCAGGACAGTTTCCTTTTCTCTGTTTTCATCCACATCCAAAAGGAGGGAGCTGGAGATGGATGTGGCCGGTTGAAACAGCTCAGTAGACAAAACTGGTAGGAACAAGAAACACGTTCAATTCTAGAGCTTCAGGATGGTGGAGGGGTTGATAAGGCAGGGTGCTTTGCTCTCTTCTCAGTGGTCCACTGACAGCACCCAGAAAAGTGCAGACCCCATGCTGACACTCCCCGCCCCCCAAATCTGTCAGAGCTCCATAAAGAACTCAGCACCAGGGTAACAAATGACACTGTTTCTTGGATCATAAGTGCACCCTTATAAAAGTGCATGAAATGATGGCGGAGTACAGGCTAACTGACCAGGGACCTATGAATTCTCATCATTATTTTGTTGTTGTTGTTGTTAAATTCCCTTTGCCTCCTACGTTAGTTGAAATATTCAGTTGTGGAGCTATAAAAAAAAACTTATGCAAAAAGCTTGTAAACAAACACCCACTCGAACCATCTGGTCTTGTAACACATAAAGTGATTAAGCTTCAGAGCTATGATTGTTAAAATTCTAAAAACACAACAGTCCCAAACACCCCCAAACAGACTCCTTATACAAGTTTATAGAAAGGAAAATGTGTGATGCTTTAAGTAGTAAATAAGTAAATAGTATGGAAAGATTAAAATGTTTCTTTCAATTTTTGTTTGTTTGTTTGTTTCTTTACTTCCCTCCTTATATTCCTCCCTTTCTTTCTTTGAGTGTTATAGAAAGAGAAAGTCTGAAAGTACAAACATATGAACTAAAAGTACATTTATAGTTCCACTAGCCTGAGTCTACATGGTTAACAGTTTAGAATGGTTCCTTATCTTTACCTTCATTGTTATTATTTTTGTCTTTGGTAGAGGGAGAAGCATGCATACTTGAAGGTATGTGTGTGCATGTACACACAACTGGCGTCTTAGTTCCTTTTAAAATATATTAAGCAATTGGAGCTATTTGCAAATAATGAATGAATTCATGCTTTCTGCCCATAATGACTAAAGTTATTGGGGGAAATTAAATATGTTAAGAGCTCTCATTTTAATTGTATAATATCGATACTGTCTTTATAGTTAATTTCCTTGACAAGTCCTAGGGCATATGGATTGGATTCTTCAGATATTTCTAATGTGGGAATGATTCTAAATTGGAACATTTCATTTAGGTGACATCACTGAAGGGGAAAAGACTAAGCTGCCAGCATGTGGAAATAACACAGCTTTCTCTCTGATGGCTGTTGAAATGAACAACACATAACACCAAAAACTCTCAAGTGAAATAAAAACTTTAAGTGAGAAATCAATATTATATTAGGTCTCTCATTTTTAGCTGCTCAGTCTTGACTAGTATTCATTCCTAGATTTATCTTATCAGCTGGAAGAAGGAAAGACAGTTGAAAGAAGAGGAGAAAGAATAGTTACTACTATAATGCTAACTAGTATATCAAACAAACCCCCACACTATAAATGGTTCAGACATAATAATTATTCATTGTCTCATGAAATGAAAAATGAGTCTTATTGATTGGGGTGGTCTCTTTTACGTGGTGAGTCAAAGGTTGAGCTCCTTCTGTTTTCTTGCTCTCTGACATTGGTGGATGGCATCTGACATTGCCCATTGCATCTGCGAAGGCCGATGGAAAGGGAACTGGTGTGGGCTACTGTGTAGGGGAGGGTTTCATGGATCAACTGTGGAGAGGATTCTGTCACTCCTTTATTCCATAGAGGAAAACTCAAACACGTGACTAAACCTAACTCCAAGGGTAGCTGGGAAATATGATTGAGCTGCATGCCACTGAGGAAATGATTTTGGCAAACTGATGGCTGGTCTCCACCATAAGGAAGAAAGAGAAGACATAGATGGGTGTTGATGAAGGACACTCTATAGGACTTTGTATTTGGTAGGAAAGAAATAATAAATTAAAGCCTTTTTCAGTGATATAAACTACGGTGGGTGAAAAAGGAAACAACAAAAACGATTTGTAATATTTGTAGATTTTCTTGGTGTAAACACTTCCACTGTGGCTGCTTTCAAGCTACGCACCATTTGGGAAGAGACCTGAACTCAGCTCTCATTCTAGTGGAGCAATCCTCTATGGGACAGGCGAATTCTGAGAAAATAGTATGCATCCAAGGCAGCCAATTCGTGGGAAGGAAGTGAGCATGCATTCTTCCCTTTTGTATTTGACACACAGAAGGAGTCACTTCAGAATGAACATGTCGTCTAAAAAACCATCAGTGTGAAGTATGTATATTGAGACCAGGTGGGAATATACGTTTTTTGGAGTCAGAGTAAAAGAGCTCCATGAGAACAATGAGTCAAGGCTGCCATCTGGATGACTTCTGGGTCGCTCAGGCCAAGCACCAGGCCCCTAGACTAGCTTTCCAAGGAGTGTTCCCCGGAAGTCAGACGCCACTTCCGGAAATTCATGGGATTGTTTCCGTAATTGTCCAAAAGTGAGGAAAGATTTGCCGATGGAATAGATAATGGTGATGAGAGAAAAAAGATGCCAAGGATAGCTTTTTTGTTTCTGTCTGTAAGACAAGCTGGATGGTGGTGGCTTAGCTGTGAGAGAAGCAAAGAAGTGATATGAGCTGAAACAACTTTGAAGCCAAAAACGATGCTCCTATCTCCACTGACTGATGAAGTATGATTGTTTATATTAATAGACCAGGGGCTGTATATACTTCTGACATTTCCACTGTCACTTGTCAGCTTTGACTGTCCAAAGAGCCAGGCTATGTAATGGTCCCTTTGATTCACTCTTTCCATTCTGCTTGACCCATGGGCATGTGATGCTCTGACGTTAAAGTCCAGAGATCCAGGATGGAAAATTGAGACGTGTGATGCCCTAGGCTTCATCCCAGTGGCTTTGCTATGTGTGGGTTTGCTTTCAAGTGTTACAGCATTTCAAGTATTAAAGATGTAGCTCCCCTTACCCTGATGTCCGAGTCTATACTGAAAACCTTCGGTTTTGTATTTGATATTATTTGTTTGATTGACAAGGTTACAAAGACATCCTGACTCTGTACTTTTTGTTTGGTACACAAGCTGAGGCAGGTCAAAATGTGAGAGCAAATTAAATCTGCAGTTTACTGGTTCCAGTTGGTTACTGGTTTATTTTAGGCCAGTTGCTATGTCAGGAAAATACTGAAACTGGTAAGGACAGGCTCTGGAATTGAGGTTTCTCAAAAAGTTAATCCATTCACTTAGTAAATAATGAGCTGTTTCAGGGATTAGCTCTCCTGCCCCCTTGTTTTCTAACGATGGTGAAAAGTAAGCTGTTCTGAAACTAACTGTATTATGCCAGCCTGCCCTATTGAATATTTTCATAGCTGGGGTCTCCCAAAACACAGAGCTAGGGGCTTGGCACACCAGTTTTGATCTGACCAACCTTCAGAATCATAATGTCCTAAGTACAAAGCTTACTAATTGAATTTCATTTGCTGGACTGAAATATCGCAGCCAACACAGAATACGGTCGGTCAGCTGTCGGCTGTTTTTTATGAGGTCCAGAGTCTACAGTCATTTTTTGAAGTGTGAGGGGTGCAATTTCTTGTATCTTTCATTGAAAAGGCTCCCTGGTAAACAAACATTGTTTCAGATTAGTGTATTTGTAATTTAAATGAAGACAATGCATCACACTGAAACTAAAAGAAAAGAGAAGTTGAGGAAGTGATTCATTCCTCTCTTGGTGTGATCTACTGTAGACAATCATGAGTAAATAGGTAAAGAGAGGGAAAAAAAGGTTTGTGGACCTTAGGTGACAAAACTGAACTTTTTCTAAAACCGAGTCTGTCCCAGTAGTTAAATCTTTACTTTCCTCCAGCAGACTAATACTTCGTGCCTAATTCATTTTTTATTTTCTTTTGGGTCTGCTTGCAGATTTGCCTCAGCAAAGGAAGCATCATGTTACGTCTTTTAAATAATTGATGGCTCTCCATCCAAGCTGGCTTGAAGGAAACTCTGAAAATAGGCACTAATTGAGCAAATGCCTCCTTCCTGCCTCCGTGCCCCTCATCAGCCCTCTCCACTCTTCTCTGTAGAATAAAACCTACTTTTCCCTCCTTTCACTTCTCCTCCCCTTGACTGCTGAAGGATGATGATATCATTTTGGCTTAAGTTTGTGGGTTTTTTTTTTTTTTTTTCTTTTGACCGACCACTTGGTACTCTCATTTATTTCGTGTCATTCTATACATTTTATTGGAGACAGGGGGAGCTGTTTGGTATACACTGACTGATAGAAGGAAGAACGCTTACTTAAACATCAGCAAGGTTATGTCGTAATCACCACCAGAGATTTATTGGGACTGTACAAATTTGGGCTTAGAGCCTGTCCCTCTAAATTTGGAATGCGCTATCTCCAAGGGTCAGATTACCCTGCAAGCTGGGTGAGCTGTGGCTTTTCCTGCTCCAGTTGCTCCTGCTGGTTCAGATACTGTGTGCCAATCTCCGTTGTGCCCCCAGAGAGAGAAGGGCTGCATCTTGCCTCATGGCCAGTCATTAGCGATGGTCTGAGTAGACTTAGAAACG
Source organism: Craseonycteris thonglongyai (assembly GCA_004027555.1). Taxonomy (NCBI): domain Eukaryota; kingdom Metazoa; phylum Chordata; class Mammalia; order Chiroptera; family Craseonycteridae; genus Craseonycteris; species Craseonycteris thonglongyai. Next base: position 8,093 of record PVKE010012111.1, read on the forward strand.
CCATTACTGCTGTCAGGCAGCTGCCATGGGTAGTGTTAGACTGGTTCATGGTGAACCTTTCTTCTAGTCCTGACTTTGTAAGTCACTTTGCCTTCCAGGGACTCAGTTTCCTCACTGTTAAAATGGGGACTTTGTAGTGAATCATCTCCAAGAACTCCGTTCTCGCATCCTCCAGGGAGGGGTGGCAGTCCAAGGGGATGCTGCCATTTCATTTTGAGTGCCTTAGTGGTATTTTGAGTTTGTGGGAACCGACTGTGCTTTCTTATCACTAACCTTCCTCTTTCTTTCCATTATTCATCCTTTCTCTTAGTCTTTCACTTACTTCTTCTGTGACATATCCCCTTTCCTCTCCCTTCTGGCTTTCCTTTTTTTTTTCCAGGAAGATGATTGACAATGAGTTAGAATACAGGATCTTCACCAACTTCAGGAAGAAATCATGTATTTAAAAAATAATCTCTCATAGAAAAGCTTCCTCCTTCAGAATAATGCATGAGAAGGTAGACAGTATTATTGAATTTGAGAAGACTAGAGTGGCCCATATTGGGAGATCTAAACCTGGGATTCTGTGTGAGCTCAGTTTAATTGGGGGACAGCCATGTGTTGTATCCATCACTGAAAAAGCAGTATCAAAATTGATGTCACCTCCCCTTACCCACGGTTTTGCTTTCCGCAATTTCAGTTACCTGTGGTCAACTGTGGTCCGAAAGCATTTAATGGAAAATTCCAGAAATAAACAACCCATAAGTTCTAAATTGTGCACCATACTGAGTAGCATGATGGAATCTTGAGCTGTCTTGCTCCGATCTGCCAGGGAGATGAGTCATGCCTTTGTCTAGAGACTAGACTAGAGTGTGCGCACCTCACTTCATCTTACTTAGCACAGAGGCATTGTATTATCTCCGTCATCACAAGAGGAAAGGCGAATATAGGACAATAAGATATTTTGAGAGAGAGGCACTATTAGGCATTCACATAACCTTTATTACAGTGTGTTGTTACAATTTTTCTATTTTGTTGGTAGTTATCGTTCATCTCTTACTGTGCCTATTTTATAACTTATATTTTAATATAGGTACATATGTGTAGGAAAAAACATAGTGTATCTAGGGTTTGGTACTCTTCATAGTTTCAGGCATTGCATGAGGGTCTTGGAAGTATCCCCTGCAAATGAGAGGGCACTAATGTATTATTGTCCATTGTCAAAACTGCATCAGCTTCTGACCCACTCTTCAGGAACATTTTCAAGCATTGTGTTGATCACCTTGTTCTGTTTTTCTCTGTTATTGGAACAAGCCTGAGGTGGATGGAGGACACTGAAGGCATTTTTGCCCCAAATCTTCCAGGTCACCAGAAGCTCATTTATATATCCCATGCCTACCCAAGATAATCTATTCTGATTGCCTTTATTGAAATGACAAAAACAAGTCTTCCAATAATCACACCTATTTAGACCTACACGGACAGATGTGGCAGAGAATCTAGAAAGCTGAGGAATTTCTTCTGTTTATCTTTTACTACCTGACTCTATTGCTAACGTAATACTCAGAAGGATTGAAGGCACTACTTGTGATTTCCCTCTCAAATATCTTCTGCTGCCCATTCACTTTTTTTTTTTTTAAGATTTATTTTATTGTCTTTGACAGAGAGAGAAATACAAAGACAGAGAGAAGGGGAAGGGCCCAGAGCAGTCCCCATAGTTGTATGTCATCAGTTTTTGACATGGTTTCATTCCACACAGGTGAGCAGGGGCCATGCACGGTGGGAACTGGGCCAGGGGCCTCCTGCATGGGAAGCTCACCCTGGTGAGAACCAAACTTGGGGCCACACCCCAGTTCAACATATGGGTTCACATGGGCTGGGGCCAGGACTCGATCCTCGGACCCCAGGGCTACAAAGCGAGTGCTTAGCCTGCTGAGCCATCCCGGCTTCCCCTGTCCATTTACTTTTAAAAGTATATGACACACAGGCTTTTGTAGCTATGCTGTTAAAGAGTTAGGTACCAATGCAGTGCTACTACGTGTCATTAAAAATGTGATGTGCTGAATGGCTTCCCTTTATTTTGGGATATCCATTCTTAGTACCAGGGCAGGAGCAGAATGAAAGATTCGTGCCCCTCTGTGAAAGTAGAGCAATAATTCCCCAATTCTAAGGAGGTGACTGCCACAATACAGGAGATACTGGTAGTAGGGGATGGGGATGGTACAGGTCCTACTACCTTGGGGGTCAGTGACTTTGTGGATGAAAGGATATGGTCATTTATTTCTCTGTATTTGCTCAAAAATGTACTTTGGGACAGGAAAAGAAATGCAGTGTTTCCTACCTCCACCCCTCATTGCCTAACCATGTGGGAGGCACCATTCACATTGTAATCTGTGTGAAAGACACCCCCTGGAATTGTTCAATGCAAAATCTGTGAGTACATATATGGTATTTTGTAATACTGGCAATTCATTTCTTCGTTGTCAGTTCATATGTCCAATCTCAATAATTACTTGGGTCTGGGAAATTTCTAGAAAACAAAAGTATCCCAGCTTACATTTTAAAATTGCTTGTTTGTAATTTAGAATATTTGCAGACAGGAAAAAAAAATGAGATGAATAGTAGTAAGTTTCTAAGTTATCCATGAAAACATCTCAGTCATACTACAAATGAACTTCTAAAGGTTTACAATTGTCTTGTTTTCTGGTTTTCAGTAAATTATCTGCAATATAGAATGAGAAATCTTCCACCAAGGTTGGTTGTCACCATTTAAAACAGAATTAATCTAGGGAAATGTGTAGTGCATTTTGTAGTAAGAGGGGCTCATTGAGGGAACAGGAACAAATTCTACACACCCTTTCATGTTCCATTGTCTCCCCTTTCTCCCAAACCCTGAATGCTACAGAGCATGAAATGGCAAAAGTATGGGGTAGGGGGAGAAAACTCAGAAATGCAAGTTCTCACTTACCCTTCATCCCTGCCTCTCAAGAACTACCACATAGCAAGATCCAAATCGCCCATGGGGTGGGGTGATGTGCTCATGTACCTTTGAGCTCAGAACAATCTACATTCTTCCATGAGGAATTATTGGACATCCATCTTTTCTCTCCTTGTAACAAGTCCTAAAGGTATTATGTATGACTGAAAGGGAGGTTAGTAACTGCAGTAGAAATTCTTCCTCCCCCAGACATGAAGGGCAGCCCCTGCACATATGGGAGATCACAAGTCAGGTGACTCTGGGAATGCCTTTGATCAGAGATACAAATTCCATGTGTGAGATCAAAAGGAGAACTCATCCCCCAAACTGTTACTGCTTGCAGTATGAACATTATTTTGAATTTTCATTGATTTTAGAGATAGGCCTTGACAAGTCATATATTTCCATGTTAACTTGAAGTCACAGCCACATCAACCATGACCAACAGTGATATTACACGGGCAGCAACTAATCTGGTGAAATTAGCACCTGAAGGATTCTTTTTCCTTCAACAACTTCTTTTGGACTTCTTGAATCCTAAGCTTTCTTGAAAAAAGAAGTAACAACCTAAATTAGTTCCCCTCAGGCTTCTCACCCGGTAGTGTCAGTTGGCAGGTTATCTCCTAATGATTCTTTATAGTTATACAGATTACAGCTTTGTAATAGGCTTCCTGTGTTCACAGTCCTAGAATAGGATTAGTTAGATTCTCACATTCGAGACATCTTGGCTTCTTTCTCACTCATGAGTATGCTGGAATCATTCTATTTCTATTTGCAAAGCACCTGTCTTACTTTCTTCTAGACCTTGTCATATTCCAATCTCCCCTGGGAGCCTCCTTGGTCTCTGGGCTTAGTTGATATACAGCTCTGCTATAGGCACGTATTTAAATTAGAAATATCTCTTCTTTGTTTGTTTGTTTGTACTCAAATACTTCTTTAGCATTAAAGCAAAAGACCAAAATTTGATTCTAGTTGCTTTTTGTAACTTTGGGGTAGTAGGGGGAAGTTGGAATTGAAGCTGCCATCTTGTTTATAATTGTCAAGCATTTTACTTTTAACTCTATTATTTATTTATTTATTTTTTAAAATTTATTTTATTGATTTTTGACAGAGAGAAACAGAGACAGAGAGAAGGGGGAGGGCCCAGAGCAGTCTCCATAATTGATATTAGTTTTTCATATAGTTTCACTCCACAGGTGGGCACAGGGCTGCGCAGGACAGGAACTGGGCTGGGAGCCTCCCACATAGGTCCCGGCAAGAACTGAACTGGGAGCACACCCCAGTTCAGCATGTGGGTTCGCATCGGCCGGGGCCGGGATTTGATCCTCGGTCCCCAGGGCTTCAAAGCGAGCACTTAACCCACTGAGCCATCCCAGCTTTCCCTAACTCTATTATTTAAAGAAAAGGGGAAAGCTGTGGGTTTGAAGGGTGTCTTTGTTGTTAAGTTTATTGGGGTGACGTTAAGTGATATCAATTACATTGTTTCCATGTGTAGAATTCTACATTACATTGTCTGTACCTCGCATTATGTGCTCACCACCCAGAATCAGCTCACTTTCCATCACTGTGTGTGAAGGGTGTCTTTAGTGAATAGCATTTAGAGCTCTGAGAGCCCTCTAGTCACAATACAGACTTCTCTTTGAGGTGTTCATTCCCCAGAGTCTATAGTTAGCACATTTAGGCCTCAAGGGGAGTGACAGAAAATTGTCTTGTGCCACCTGATATCTTTTACTGAATGATCTGTACCCAAGTGTGTACCAAATTGTTAGGGACCTTTCAGTTGTCCACTGGGAAAGACTTTCTCTACCCCTCCCTTCTGTCCCTTTTCTGGGCTGTAAGTCCAGCACAGAATTTCCTGGATATTGGAGGAGTCACTAACGTGTGCTAACAGTTTTCTTTCATCTGATGGAAAAGATACGAGTATTACGCTTTATCATATGGAATTGCCTTTTTTTTTTTAGATCAAGATTGTAGGATCTTGGCAATTTCATAAGGTTCAACCTAATCTCTTCCTCTGATAGACATTCTACCTAAAACAGCTCTTGGAAAGACATGTTTGGTTAAACCCACTGTAGAGTTATTTAAAACAGAAGCTTCAAGCATTCATTTCCAATCAGGAAACTTGTACTTTTGTATCTGCTCCCTTTTATCTTTTCTGAGGATCAAAGAAACAAGAAACAAAACCCTCTTATTTGGAGAAGTTCATATATTTTGAGGCCATTGTGAAATAAGTAGGAAGTCCCTTGGTCCCTGTGGTAAAAAGAATTTTTTCCCTGAAAGTTATAAATGGGTGTTATAGTGGGAAATGCCTTGAAACCCTAACCGGAGCATTTGCTATAAATAAGAGAGGAGTAGAAGATTAATAAATTGAATAAAGCTGAGAATGAAGAAAACTTAAAATAAGAGATGAGAATCTACCTTAGTCTGAGTGTTAATACAGCCCTGAGTGTGTGTGTGTGTGTGTGTGTATGTGTGTGTGTATCAAAGACTTGCTAAAGGCAGAGTGTACTAAGTTATAGCTATTAATGTGTTTAAATCTATTGCTGGGGAGATTTTATTAAATTCAGTGGCCAAGGAAATTGACCTCACTTTTTTTTTTTTTCCTTTTGGGTTGGATCCTTGCTCACGTCACATAAATGAATAGAGCTGACAATATACTGGTTCATCAATGAAACAATATTAAATTATGAAGATGTAAAGGAAAAAATCCTACGCTAACATTGTTGCAATTTGAAAGGTAAGCAGTTCCCTACAAGATTAGGAGATACTTAATGTTCATTTAAAGCCGACAGAACATAATGTCACATGATATACACAGGAGGGCAAAGTGACCTTTTGACAATCACTGTGGTTTTGGGAAGTATTTCATTAGCATCATACAGGAGGAGGAGATCCCATGTTTCATGTTTCCCTCATTTTGTTTTTTTAAATGCAAAACTTACGTTTTTATGCTTTGAAGGTGTTTTCTTATTCCCTTTTTAAAATTTGATATTTTGACACATTGGATTTTACTGAGTGTTGGTGTGATCACAGGTTCCTATTGCAAGGATTTGCACTTATTTCTCTTGATTCACTATATTGATCATTAAGCCATGGTTGTCATGGTCAGACCATGTCTTAATTCTTGGCTTTTGGTGATGCACAAGGAGTGAGATACTGTTTTTCTTTATCGTGTGTCCTGTGCTTTAGCTGGGAAGCCTTCTCTTCCTAGTTCTACTTTCTGAGCATTTATAAAAGTCCTTGGTATGCTGTCACTTACCAATTGAATACATGGTTCTTCCCAAGTAGATCCGCATGCTAAGTCTCTTTCTCTTTATTTTTGAAGGACCTACTTTTCTAGGCTACCATCAATTACTCAGCTGGTCTGCTAGACCCAGGTCTTTCAGTCCCTGGACCCATGAAGCCCATTCGATGAGTCACATAAGGATAGGAATGTGGAGTGCAGAGGGGCTATGCCCCTATCTGACTCTCAGACTAGTTTACAACTCAGGAAAGGTGACAAACCAGCTCCCTAACTGGTTAGCTCTTCTGAGGCAGTATCCGTGATTTGTTTATTACCCTAAGTATCTGCTGCAGTGCTTGGATCTCAGTAGGTGTGCATGCGTAGGAAGTCTTACTCTCTGATGCCTAGTAGATGCGTATGTGCAGAAAAGTCCTACCTTCTGGCGCTGAGCAGATGCGCATGCGCAGGAAGTTCATCCATCCCTCCTGCATCCCTTGCTTCTCCATCCTGCTTGGTACTGAGCCCTCGGAGGGAGTCAGATTTTCTGAGCCGTGTTCAGCCAATTTCCTGCTCCAATGTGGAAAATGGCACTTTTGAAGTCGAATGACCTTTTTTTTATGATACCCAAGTTGCTTTATTTGCAAATTGAGAATAATTTAGGCAATGGGAAAACATGTTTCCATGTGTGAAGAGAACTAAAGTGAGTTTTGTGTTCTCTTGGCTCCTTCAGTTCAAACGATCATAAAATGGGGTTCTGGCCAAAAGTCATTTTGTGACATGATTCTGGGATACCCTCTGTTGTTCTGTGTAACATCAGTTCCATTTTAATTATTGGTGATGCTCACATCTGTGCTTCTTAAAAACGGCAGGTGTGCTTCGCTTTAAGAAAACCAAGATGCACTTTAAATTCGCGCTTACTTTTCCATTGTATGAAGAGGTCATCATTTGTGCTCTAAAAATAGCCGGATTTTATAAAATAATTTATCACAAGATTCCTTTAAATAACCAACTCTCTTGGAGCATTTAAATGATGATTTGATTTGAAAAAAAAAAAAAATCAATGTCCACTCAATTTTTCAAGAACACATCTACTTTGTAACAGGATGGGGTGAAAATCAAGCCACAACGAACGAGGGTCTTAAATAAACTAAAGAGGAATTAATTTTAATGTTAAAAAGCGTTTGCTTTTCTAAAGTTTTCCAGGGAAAACACTTTCACCTTTATCACCTCCAAAGTACATAAGGAAAATAAATAAATAAGTAAAATAAAACAGGCCAATTTGAGTTTGGAGAAGATAAATCTGTTTCTTCGGCGGCTCACATTCTGCATTATGCATGTGCGTAAAAGTGAGGTTTGCTTTGATCCTGACTATTAAAAGTTTATTTTTAAACTCAGACTGGGCAGGAATCCAGCGATGCTCTTTCCCCCAATGGCACATCCTGGTTTCAGGTCCCTAGCCTGGCAAAATGCAACTAAGTAGCAGGAAGTCATTGAAAAGTATGGAGACTTGATGGGCACTGAGGTTTTCTTTTTTCCCCCCTTCTTCCCCTCCACTTTTGAAATTCAAATTGAATGCAATTTTCAGCTCATTTGAGCCAGAATATACTGTTGCTGAGCTTCAGTGGCTCTTAAATTCAAACTCACAGGAGGAAACAGATATCATCTGTCACAGAGGGTGGGAGAAAGGACACTCCCTGCATTTTATTCCTGGGAGGCAGAGCTCCAGTAACTTATTCAGACCTTTCTGACTCGTGGAATGGTCATTCACCAGCAAATTTATCAACTAATCAATGAAACCTTTAAGACACTCATCTCTGAAGTCTGGGAGCGCTGTCCCTTTACCTTTAAAAAAAGATAATTGTTCTAGTGTATTGCATCCTTGGTATTTTAATACTTTTTTTGTGTGTGTGAACCGAGACAGAATATGACTATCTTTTTTCTGCCCTTCCTGACTAATTTTGGTGTTTCCATTTAATGTCTTTGTCAATGCTGTTTAGTTATGACTGAGAAGTAGCAGAAAGCTCACCGCTGGTTAGGTGGGGCCAACATTTTGAGTGTTTCCTTCACTAAACAGGCTGCCTTAGAAAAGTGCTTCTTTCTTTAGGCAAATATAAGTACCGATTAAGAAATAAAACAACCCTCATACAGTACGTGAGTTTATAAGTGTGTCTTTTCTGCAGAGTGGCTGTTTCAGGCTGGCTTGAGAATGCTTCTTGGGAAACATGGGCCTCTGGTGTATACCCAGGGAGTGCAAATGAATTTGAACAAATGATAATCTGAAATCTGTGTTCTGACATCAGAAAGAATGGGATGTGGGAATTCTAGTTCTGAAATGCATGTTTTATGCTGTAGCACTGGTGCTGCTGCTTGACTCTTTCAGTGTACGTCAAAACATTCATGGGACCATGCAGACCATTAGCTGTCTCTTGTTATTTTTTTACGGAGGTCCACGAGATACAAATTAATTATGATGTTATTTCAAATGAAAGCAATTCGAGCTCTAAATTCTATCATTTCTAATAAATTCATATTCATATGAATTAATTTATTAATCATAATTAATTCATAGCTATCACATTTGGAGTTTAAAAATGTTTTGCTGAAAGTATATGATTGGGCTATATATATTTACATATGTGCATGTGTGTATGTGCACACACATGTGTGTTCACATGTCCCCAAGTTCTCCAAGAATGTGGCAGCAGGAAAGTAAACCAAACTAGTCCAACCTGCAGCCCACAGGCAACATGTGAAACAGGACAGCTTTGAATGTGGCCCAACACAAATTCGTGAACTTTCTTAAAACATTCTGAGATTTTTTGTGTGATTTTTTTTTATTTTTTAGCTCATTGGTTATTGTTAGTGTTAATGTATTTTATGTGTGGCTCAAAATAATTCTTATTCTTCCAATGTGGCCCAGGGAAGCCAAAAGATTGGACACCCCTGGTGTAAACCGTCATTTTCACGTTAATAAAGGCATCAACCACTTTATTCTCTTAGTGGTAATGAGCTTGTTGCACCTTAGGTCTCCAGTAGAAGACATTTATTTCATTTACTTTGTAAGAAAGAATGCCTTGACTTGTTAACATGTTTTCTCACTGTTATACCTCAATAGAAGTACTAGGAATACATTGTTGTTTCTTTGACATAGCTGTGAGAAACCAAAATCCTACCTTGACAAGGAATCTGCATTGTTAGCAAATGACTAAATTAGTTAATAGAATTTTAGTTTTTCTACTAAAATACTTCATCTCTTCTGTTTCCCAGTAGTGACTGAGAGCTTACTATGTGCCACTCAGTGTGCTAAGATTTGTAATGTATGAAAGAGCCCTTCCTTCCCCTAAGTGTCATGGACATAGGAGGTGAAATATTATCATCACATGGCTGAGAGAAGGTGACATTCCAGGTTCTCAAATGATTCTCCAATGTGCAGTCCCTTTTCCTCAGTTGATCATCACTGCTATAAAACAAATATGATCTAATTTTGAGGTGGGAGAAAGGCTGATATTCAAAACCACCTTTGAAAAGGATAATAAAATATGCAGACTGAGATGCTAACTATATATTATTCATCAAAACTGCTTACAGCATTGGGCAAAGGAAGGGCCAGGGAGGGCGTGGGGTGGTGGCACCTTGTGCTGAAGTGTAGCGAGGCCAGCATTCAGTGGGGGAAGTGAGGAGGACCAGATGAGAAGGGACGGAGCACTGGAGTCAATGGGAGGGGGGTCCGGTGCTGTCCTGGAGCTCACTCAGGCCAAGAGAGTGACATTTCTAGGAATTTTGTGAGCTAGCTTTTATGAAATAGTATTATTAACGCAAAGTAGATGCACAGCAAATTAGTTCTACTTAAAAAGTAGTTAGCCCTCTAAATGTATCGTGTGCTAATTGTTTTCCCCAAGCATTGCCATGATCTGAGCTCTTGAGGTATCTCTGGAAGCTGGATAATGGAAATCCTATGTAATGGCACATCCCTCCCCAACTCCATGTACTGTGATGTCACCTCAGTAGCTAGAAATCAGCCATGGTAGAAATAGTGACACCACAGAAACAGAAAGTGCTGAAAACTTGGCTTTCTTTTTTTTTTAAGTTGAGGGAAAGTTATTAATATTTTCCAGTCACATACTGAAGGTGGGGGGTGGGAGTAGAAAGATGGCAGAAGGTAGGGTTCTGTGAGGAGAAAGGTTTCAGTGAAGAGTGTGGCATGCAGTGAGCCAAATGGTTTATAGTTGGTTTAGGAATCGCTGGGAGCCACTGACTGTTTCGGTACTTTCTTTGATTGTTAATGTCATCTGTGTTCCCTATACAATTTTTGGAAAATAGAATATCAGCTAATGCTTCTCTAACACTTTCCTTCTACCCTGCACATTTTAAGCGCACTAAACCTAATCAATGACTTAATCCTGGAAAGAACCCGAGTACGTAGGTGCTGTTCTCCCACTTTGAGGCTGAGGGACTTAAGATACAGAGAAGGGGCCAAGTAGAGCCATTGTGATTTGAAGGCCAGCTGTTCCAGCTTAGCATTCACTCCACTGTGCTGCCCCTTAGTGGAGAAAACCAGCAATAACCCTGCCCCTACAGTGGCCCTGAGAAAGTGGGCAAATAGCCCTGTGATTTAGGAGGAAGAAGGGACTCTCCCCAGTGTAGACAACTGGGATTTGAGGTATGAGGCATCTCACTGGTGTGTTCTCCATAGCAAACCAGCCTGTTGAAGGGGGGCGAGCCCAAGCGTGAACACCCCCTGCCTGTCTCTGTGAGAACAAGTTGATCATCACAGGGGTTAGGCACAGAGAGAAGAGCTTTAAGGAAAATTAAACTTTAAGAAAAAAATACAAAAAACCAAAGAAACAGTCAGTGAGAGGTTGAGCAGGTGGCAGGAAAGATGAGAGAGGCATAAAGAATAGTGTCATGAAAATAAGTTAGAAGGAAAGTTTGGGGAAGTTGTTGGTACTTAACAACCCCGCGAATCTCAGTGAGAGTTTTTTATAATAGCAACCATATTATTTATCGTTTAATTTGAATTCCTCTGTGAATGCAAGGGGGCATTGTTCATAATTAGGTCGGGGAACAGGCATGACCAGCAAACAGTGATGTATGGTCATGCTAAGGTATGCAGATGAATGAAACTGGTAGATTTCTAAGTGTTCATGATGGTCTGGCAATGAATTTCCCTTTAGCCAACATTGACTGAGTATCATGAGGAATGCTATATGCTGAAAATTGAAATGTGTATGTCAAATTTAGAAGATACTTTGTGAAGGGAAAAAACAAACAGAATATTGGTATATGAAGCATAACCAGTTTTGCCCCGAAGTAATTACTATTTACAATTTATTAATAGCACCTTCTGCATATTCCACTGATTATAGAAATAGCTATCTAGCTAGTTTTGTTTTCAATTAAAAACTGTAAGCATGCCACATACCGGTCTGCAATTTACTTGTTAAACATACAAACATCTTTTTAGGTGAGTACATATTCATCACCTCCTAAAATGAACACAGCATAACATGTTTGACCATTCTCTTGTTAACTGATACAAATTTCACCTTTTCACTTTATATATATATATATATATATATATATATAGCTATTTCCTATAATGCGTAAAATTTGTTTTATTCTTATGTTCTTATATCTGTAGGATAGATATCTAGAATAAAATTGCTGAACCAAATGTACCTACATTTTCAGTTTTACAAGAAACTGTCAGTGGATTGTTAGGAAATTGTGTAAATTAATGTTAATGTTTCTTCCCATATTGTAATAACTTTCCTAGTTAGCCATGGTTATATCAGACTTGCAAAGTATTGCCAATTTGTTATTTGAAAGTGGTATCATATGGTTATTTCAATTTGCATTTAGGAAATTATGGATGGAAGCTTAGCATCTTACTTTTATTGGTCATTTGTATCTTTTTTTTTTTTTTTTTTGGTGATTTTATATTTCCATATTCTCTTACCATTTTTTCTCTAATGAAATCATCATCACTTTCCCTATTTGTTCAAATTTCTTGCACACTAAGACTAAATGGGTTACAAAAACCTTTCCCTCTTTTATTTTACCTTTTCATTTTTCTTATGATTATCTTTCAACAAAGAGAAGTAGTCAAATGTGTTCATTTTATTAATGTTTTTCTTCTTTTGGTGTGACATTTTCCTGTCTTGCTTAGATTGGTCTCTTCTCCCCCCAAAGAAAGAAAAAGCAATATTTATTTTATTCAAAACCTTCTATTTTGCATATTTTCTAACCTAATTCTTGATTTGCACAGCTCATAGACTAGTTAGGGGTTGGGGGGGTGTATGGGGCAGCTGCATAAAGCGCACCTTTCTATGGCACTGGGTTAGTGCTCCAAGGTGCCCTGCGATTCCCAGGGGAGTACACTGTAAGGTAGGTGGGAGGAAGGAGGGGTGCGGCTGGCCTTCCATGGGGGTTAACCTTGGAACTGAAATTTTGAGACTGAGGCTCAGGGGCAGAGAGAGTTTTCAGCTGAGGGAAATGGAAAAACAAAGAGACTTGACAATTGAAAAGTCAGTGCTTCTCACAGAGCTGGGAAAGAGAGGCCGTGCAGAGCCAGGGAAAGCGTTTTTAATATCAGGAGAGAACTACTTTCCTGAATTTTGCCGTTTTAAACAAAGGATGGGTATTGCTGTTATGGTTAGAGAAAGTTTTTAAGGGAAGAAAAAACAAAAAACCTCTGAGAATGGGATTAAATACGCTAAACAATAAATCAGTGAGGGTAAGTAACACTTTCTTCCACCAGAGTATTAGGGATGGGACAAAGGGGATGGAGATCTTTGTTGGAAGATTAGGAAGCATGTGAACATCATCTTCAGTATCCATGTGCCTTCTCCCAGTTACGTTTGGACCAGATGGTGACAGGTGCCTCCTAACTGAACTTGGCCTTCAGCCTCTCAACTTTCAGACCTCACTGTGGACCACTCCAGAATAAAATCCCATTATCTTTAATGAGGTCCTCCCTGACTAACTGGGCACTTAAAATCTCCACAGCGTTATCCTTTTGCACACTTCTAGTCTGTCACACCATTGTGTTCTTCTGCTCTTCACTTTAAAAAGCATAACCCCGCTTCACAGTATATACAAATATCAAATCTTTATGTTGTACACCTGAAACGAATCCAATTAACCCTTGAACACAATGCAGGTTTGAATTGTGTGGGTCCACTTAAACATGGATTTTTTTTTAAATCAATTTGAACTGCATAGCCTAAAACAATGTAAATTGATACAGTATATGAAAGTATTTTTTATTTCTTATGATTTTCTTAATAACATTTTTTTTCTAGCTTACTTTATGAAGAATACAGTATGTGATAAATACATATGACATACAAAATATATATTAATCGACTGTTTATGTCATTGGTAAGGCCTCTGATCAACAGTAAGTTACAAGTAGTTAAGTTTGGGAGGAGTCAGACGTTATATGTACCGTATTTTCCGGCGTATAAGACGACTGGGCGTATAAGACGACCCCCTAATTTTACAGTTAAAACGTAGGTTTAGGCCTATATTCGCTGTATAAAACTACAGCCTCGGAAGTGGGGGGTAGTCTTATACAGCGAATATAGGCCTAAACCTATGTTTTAACTGTAAAATTAGGGGGTCGTCTTATACGCCCGGTCGTCTTATATGCCGGAAAATACGGTACATTTTTGAGTTTGTGGGGTCGATCGACACCCTTAACCCCCATGTTGTTCAAGTGTCAACTATATATACATAGTGATGCCTTGGAATTCAAACTTAATCCATCCCAGAATCCTGTTCATGTGCCAAAACATTCCAGTTCCAAGATGAGTGGGTGTTCAGATAAAGCTACGGGCTGTACAGTTGATATGTCCCATGTGAACAATGTGTTGGTGTTCAGATTCCAAAGCAGCGTTTGTATTGTGAGGCAAAGTTTGCTTATTTTTTTGTTTGGATTCCAAGTTGTTTGAGTTTTGGGGTGTTTGGATTCCAAGGTATCACTGTAATATGTTATATGTTAGTTACATCTCAAGTAGATTTCCAGGTCACTGCAATAGGTCACTTTCCTAAGTCACCTTATCAGACAACAGGAACCCCACGCAGTTCTCCTGCAGGGAGACAAAGCGGCCACTTGGTGTTGTGACTTACACAGGCATAACCACGACAGGCCCTGGGTGGCCCACCTATGTGTTTCATACTTGCGGTTCCTTCGATTTGGGACCCCCCCCCCCTTGCAGGACTCTTGTCAGTCCTGCTGGGATCCCACGAATTCTTCAAGGCTCAGCCTGCATAGCTTCACCTCCATTTTGCCACCTTCCCTGGCCTCTTCAGGTAGAAGAAACCTATGTGCAGAAATGTGCCCTGGTACCATTTAAGACTTATCCTAAAACAACAAAGTATTATAGTAATATAGTCCAGCATGTTCCTAACTAAACAGGAACAATTTCAGAAGAACAAAAAACAATATCTTACACTTCTTGGCTGTTCTTAGGTCTTTAATGTGATGAAATCCCATCCCCCCTAAAAAAAATCTGGAAGACCATGCCCATCTGTAGAAACAGACCCACGGTGAGCAAAGACAAAGACAAATGAGGCATGAGGATGCTCACAAAAGAAACTGTCAGAACATAAAGTCATTTCCTATAATTACAGGGGGCAGGAGCTTGAGGAGAGTAAATAAACCTGTGAAGGACATGAACCCAGGAATGCACAGGGGATGGATACATGGTGGAGGGATGGCCATAGTGAAGTTACACAGAAGGAACTGATAACGAGCCAAGTTCACATCTTCCTTCTAACTTGTTGACCGAAGAGTGATAGAAGTGCAGAAGTGAGCTGAGACTATCTAAAGCAGGAAGGAATGGGAAGCGAGATGAAAGATGCAGGAGAGAAAGGAGGATGCTCGTGGAAAGGGAGGAGTGAGTCAGAGGAAGGCAGGGAGGGTGAGTCAGAGAGGACGATTACATAATCAGCTTGGCAGTGTGTGTGGGAGATGAGGACAGTGGTGAGGATGGTCACCCCAGGCTTAGAGAGAAAAGAGAGCCAATGAAACAGAGCGGTGCCCCGTGATTGAGTGAGATAATGATGACATGATGTGTGTGGTAGGGAGGAGCTGAGAGGAATCAGGCACAGTTTCTATGAGGACATTGGGAGGCTGATGGCATAACAGGCAAGTCACTTGTGTTTGGAAATGGATCTCAGACTTAGCATCTTTACAGATGAATAGCATCGTAAGCCAGGAAGGGGCCTGGGAGATCTGGTTCAATATTCTCATGGGGTCTTTAGGGGAAAGGGAAAGAAAGCCCAAAATGCTCAGTGGCATTTCCCAGCCCCCCCACCCCCCACCCCATGGTAAACTCCCTGCCTGCCAAACGACTCTCCATCCCCTAAGCCTCACATCCCTTTTCATTCACACCTACAGTCCTGTCTGTCTGGATGATTCTACTCTTCACTTAACTCCTATTCAAATTCTAGGTCTGAACTTCAAAGCACTTTCTCCCACACATTAGGCAAAGTCCTCATTACATGCTTGTAAGCATTTGTGCCCTGTGTCTTAATGTTTGTGGGACATAGAGTTACTTCTCAACTGAGTAGTCACTCTTCTGCTCATAATCCAGCAGCCCAGGGGATGGCCAGTCTTACAGAGGCTGGTGGATTCAAGCCGGGGAGGAGGATTGAAGAATCATCATGTGCCTGGCAAAGCCCAGGGACATGAAGACTTAGGCATGAGGGGCAGGGAATGTTGCAGTTGGGCGATGGCAGCTTGGATCCAATGAGAGTGATGACAATAAGTGCTCTGAATTTCAAATGGTTGCATTGAGAAGTAGGATTGAGAGAGGCTCATGTATCTGTTCCCTTGTTACCAAACAAGGTGGGGTGAGTGAGAGGGGGCAGGCACAATGAGGCATTATGTGAGAGAGAAACTGGGGGGAAAGGTGAGAGATAGATGGAGAGAAAAGGGAGTTTGGCGTCAGTCTAGTAGGTATTCCATGAGACACATGGGAAAGATGTAACGGTAAAGGAAGAGGCAACCAAGTCTTAGTCCAAAGCCATTCTACAGTCTTCATGTAGGAAGGACCCTCAGTGCTATGAGATAGATGAATATATCCTATAGTTAATGGCAAGCTGAAAAAAGAGATTCCACAACCCCCATTTGGTCCCAATTCCTCAAGTTCAAGACTTCCTTCTTTTACAACTAGACTTATTGGGGCCTTTTTTTTCCTTCTTAACTTTTCAGTAGGTTCAAATGAATCATTCATTCTCATTCCATCAAACTCCCTCCTATGCCTGAATTCTTCCTCCATCACAGATTGGAACTGTATTAAATCTTTTGCCTTAACAACTTCTTGGTGACAGTTTCCTAAGCCTTTAATGCCCTTTGAGTTGTCTGCTCTTCAGTTCTCTTGGGTTCAAGTACACCCAGAAGGAATAGCAAGAGTTTGTTGTGTCCTGTTTGAAGCTAGTGTTCTCCTTCATCGTCTGGTACCGGCACCTCACCGTGGTGCCAGCATTCTGTATGGATGGCATTGGCCTTGCTGTGGAATGAAAAGGCAGCCATATTTCTGAAGGCTGCCTGATTTTTTTTTGGGGGGGGGGCTCATAATGCACCCTACCCATCAAGCTCAATCTCTCAGCCTAGAGGCAGAGCAAGTAACTTCCCAAGACTTTGCTGGCCTTGGGATTATGTTACCTTTTGGGAAGTATTATTTTTTTCCTTTTCAACTTCACAGGTTCAGCTCAGGCCCATTTCAAGTTGCCTCTGATCTTTAACTGCTGCCCATCAGCCCCTTGAAACCGTCCTTGGGGAGAGGCTCACCGGTCACTTTGCAGAGCCCCCTCAGGCCAAGAAAGCCACTTCCACTTTGTTTCTTCTTAACCCTTGCCCTTGGGGGCGGGGAGGCACTTTCTCTGGGCCGCCTCCCTTGTAGTCGGTTACTTCTCACAAGTGATTAGCAGGTGGCTTCTAAGTGAAAAGGAAAACATGGCCCCAGGCTCCACTCTCCCATAGGCTCCTGCCATTTTGCTACAAAAGAGAAAAATGGAACCTTTGAAGAGTGTGTCTATACACTATTCATGCACTTAGAAAGAGAGGGATGTCTATAAAATTTCAGGAACAGTATTAAATTTTACTCAGTTATCAGAGGGCAGAACTGTTGGGTTATGGCTCGGATTGCTTTTGGAATTAAAAAGAAGCGGTTGCCATAGCTCAGCGTCTAGTCTTTTAGTAAAAGCTTATTTGAGAATTTCTCTCTAGACACTAATCCCCCAACAAGTTGTATTCCAGGGAGACAGAGTGTCCATGAAATATCGTAATTGGGGCTATTCTTCTTGTAGGGGAGCTCACTTAGTGACAGCGTGTGGCATTCAGCATTCTACCGCGGGCACTCCGGCTCCTCATTTGACCAGATGAAAGCTCCCATCCCTCTCTACCTCAGTTCCCCCAGGCTTTTTTGGTCACCTATACTGCTATCCCTCAGGGGAAATAGCATATGCTTCTTTCAACATCCTGAGCTACTGTCCTGAGCATGAAGTGCAACATTATAAATGGTGTGTTCCCCCCACCCCTGCCCCCCACTCTTGGATCCTTATTGCTACAAGCACAATGCCCCTCTTAGACCAAAAAATAAAATGAAATAAAAGTAACCAGTTCATTTTCCAGAGTTTTACACTGCTAGTTTCTCTTTTGTTGTTTTTAGTTTAAAAAATATAATGAAAAGCCCAGAAGAAATTCTTCCTCGCCTCCATTGAATACACGTCAGCACACCATCTGATAATTGTAGTGAAGGTGTGAAAGAGCCACAAGCAAGTACGTGGAGTAACTTCTTATTTGGGGAGAAGGTGTCCCCAGGATGCAAGGGACGTTGGTTGGGTGGGAGTGGCCAGCTGGGTGGCAGGAGGGGCTGTGAGACAAATTCTCTGTGTTCTCAAGGGCTTTGTCTCTGCATTGAAATCTTCACTCAGTTAAGAACTTGGGGTGTGCCCCTCAGAGCACCAGTGTGGTCTCAGTGTGCCCAGACCTGCTGTCCCGGGGCAGAAGGCTGGCACCCTACATTGTAACAAGTGCCCTAGGGGCCAGTTTGCGTCCGGCCCGGCTGGGGAAAACTGGTCCACTCATTGCCGCTGCTTGCTTACTGAGGCGTGCTGGCTCCCAGGGTTGTGTGAGCAGGTGTGGAGGGGTTCGTGTGTCCTTTTTCTCTTGCTTTTGGCTCAGATCATGTTGTCCTGAGAAGTTCATAAGCATAGAACAGCAGGTCTGTCTTGAATGAACCAGGAAAAGAGGAGGCCTATTAAAACAAACAAACAAACAAACAAACAAACAAACAAACCTCAGCCAAAACCATGTGTGTTGCCTTTTGTCTGAGAATAACCTTAGGACGTATATAAAGCTGGACTCCTCAGAACCAAGTCTGCCGCCTTCTGTGTCTCAACCTGTGTAAGTCACAACACCAAGTGGCCACTTTGTCTCCCTGCAGGAGAACTGCGTGGGGTTCCTGTTGTCTGATAAGGTGACTTAGGAAAGTGACCTGTTGCAGTGACCTGGAAATCTACTTGAGTATAATCCTCGAGATAATGGTGGATGATAGAGCAGGACATGAGGAAGCTTTGGGGGTTGCTGGGGAGAGCTGCTGGATGTAAATATAAATAAGGAAGACAGCACAGTTTTATTACCTATTGAATAAGGCAGGCTGGGGCCTGGGGGACAATTGAAAACTGCATCTGTGTCCATAATTGAATTTTAGATTTTCTCACCTCACCCTGTGTGGCTCCATGGGTTGCCCAAGTCACATTTCCACCCTGGCATAAATGAAGCAAGATGTATCCACCACCACCATCACCACACAAAAGCCATGCCACAAGCCTTTCTTTTATTTGCAACACTCTTTGGTTTGCCATGGCAACAATAGTTTTAATTATGGAGAGCCACAATGATAAGTTGTGTATCAGATGGGGCTCACTTTTCCCTGTGGACAAAATTCTGATTGGAGAGATGCTCTGGATGTGGAATTTTCTCCCAGGCTGGGTTTTATTATCTGCTGTAACAGACAGCGCTTTTGCTCATGGAATGCTCTCTAGGAAGCTGATGTACTGGCTGGAGGGGCTCCTCCTGGGGGTGAACTGGACAGCCAGTGTCCTCATTCCTCAGGAAGTTAAGACCCATGTGAGCCTTTCCTCTCAGGGCTGCGTTTGGCTTCCCCTTTCAGATTGTGGAAACCCACACATTAGGATAGAGATTTGCATGAAGTATCATCTGATAATCATCCTTGACAACATTCAGGATTATGCTGGGGGCTGCAAACAAGTAATTCCGTTGCAGAGGCAACCCTGGAACTACACAAATCACAGCAGCGTTGCAATCAGAGCTGCGCAAGGGGAAATGTGGGGTAGAGCACAGCTCCCAGTGTGTGGCCCCCAACCTTTCATTTCTGGATCCCCTTGCCCTTTTTTTTGAATTTCTCTTCAGACTTGGAGAAGGACCGCCCCATGTCTAAATCTTTCTGGGCTGCCCTGTGAACGCTCTTGCAAAGCTAAATAATCTTCCCCTTAGGTAAACATAAATCATTGTCTACCTTCGTTGCTCCTTGAGTAGACCTTTGGATACGTTCATTAATTATGGCCGCTGCCTGGTGGCACAGTGATGGCTGAGTCACCGCTGTGAGCATCTTTCCTGAAACGCCCCCATTTCTGACACTGAGCCCTAAAATCCAATTCAACATTAAAGAGGCCCTTCTTGGTCAGACAGGAGGGAGTAAAAGAAATATTCCTGGAAAATGCAGCAGTGTGGTCGTGGCATTTGATGGAAAGATATCCAGTTTAGGGTGACAACTGTTTCTGATTTCTGACAACCCCTGGAATAAGACCTTGATCCTCTGCACAGTAGATTCACTGTCTATCAACAGTCCAGTTAATCACAATCCCAGCTTCTGAAGGCCAAGACGCCCATGCAGAACTGTTCAGAAATGGGCATCAAGTTATTGCCGTCTGATTCTTTCTCACCCTCGAACTTTTTTTTTTTTTTTTTTTTTAGTCCCCATTTTTTGGTAAATCTTGCTTAACTAATAACACAGTCTACGTGTTTGTTTTTGCTTCCTTGTTCAGGAAGCTTTGCAGCAACGATTTTGATTCTGGAGTTTAGGCATGTTAATTAAGCCTTTGTATGAAAGCAGAGGGGTTCTGTTTCTTGTTTGTTGCTTTAATAAGATTTTGTGTTAAGAAAGGCACTGAGAATCTGTCAGAATTAGCTTGGCTGCATATGTGTAGCTCAGTGCTTTGAGACCCTCAAAGTGTCTGTTTTCAGGACATCAGCAGGGGGCTAATGAAAAGGCTTTGTTGATTTTAACGAATTGCAAAAGCCACTGTAGCCAAAATAAATATAATCTGCTTTTTGGATTAGTTGTCACAGATGATTTTACCTACTAACAGTGATTAAAGAACCCGAGTGGACCAGGAGCGTCGTGGCTCTCCAGTGACTCTTGCTAAAATAGCAATAAACAGAAGTAAATAAAGACTTAGGGCATTAGTTATCTGTAATAAACACTGACACCAAATACACTGACACCAAATACACTGCATATCCGCATGAAGAGATGGGGTGGAGGCTTAGGGAAGATCGGGGTGTCAGATGTGTGCATGGCAACTGATGGGTATAAACAATGAGAATGCTCACTGGTAGTGTTTATGTGTTGTAGTTGTATCTCATTAGGAAATGGTAAGAAACCCAGAGCCACCACCTGGCATCCTACCCCCACCTCCAAAGCCACCTCCATTCATTGGCATTCTACTGTCATCTTTCTGTGGACTCGGGGACCAACGTTGAAATCCTGCAACTGTAGGATTCAAGTATGAAAATCAAGGCAGTGTTAATTACTTGTGTAATTATTAACCTTCTTTGCAGTGGGGATTCTGCCCCAGTGATGCACAAGAAACTAGCACTGTATCTGTCCCTGTAGTCTTCTACCCTGATGAAAGGACGACTTGCCTCAATTGGCAACCCTGATCCGTGGATGTTCCCAGAAATGCCTGACTGCATTTTCTTTCCTTGCTGCTTAATTTTAGCCCCAAGAAGAAAGGTGGGGGCTGAAAGCCTCTGAGGTAGGGTGTACAGGGTGTCCCCTGAACGATGCCTTTAGTGAGCAGAAAACTTGTCAGGCACAAGAAGCTATGTTTTTTTCTGTTTTTAATCTGATCAAATGTTTTTAGTCATGCTGTGGGACTTCAGCTCAGCTGACAAAGCAAGTGACAAACAGAGCTTTCCTTAGCTCCTTTCTCCCCTGGAGGGGGAGATAGTATTGCATTTGTTTATAGATGCAGATGCTGTGTTCCTAAGGCCAAGAGCTGAGTCATGGGAGACCCAACAATAGAAAAGTGGCTTTCCAGTACCCTGGGGTAACCCAGGTATCACTTACCCGGTTTTTTTCATTTTTGTTTTTTTGTTTTTTAATATTTGTTGTATAGTTTTGGACAGAGAGACAGAGAGAAGGGGAAGGGCCCAGAGCAGTCTCCATAGTTGCACATCATCAGGTTTCAACATGGTTTCATTCCACACAGGTAGGGCGGAGGGGGGAGGCGCACAGGGCAGGAACTGGGCTGGGGGCCTCCAGCATGGGAGACACGCCCCTGTGAGGTGAGCCAGGGGCCTTCCACATGAGAGGCTCCACCCAGGCTGGAGCTGATTCAGGGGCCTTGCACACAGGAATCTTGTACCAGTTCAGCATATGGGTCTGCATGGACCAGGACTGGGACTTGATCCTTGGACCCCAGGATTGCAAGATGAGCACTCAACCTGCTGAGCCATTTCAACTTCCCAAATTGCACTGTTGACTGGCCCAAAGCAGCCCCCACACACTTAACAATTCTAAAGATTATAACCTTACCCATGGTCAGATGCTCACAAGAACTGAGAAATCCATAGTACCAGACCCTGATGTAGACACACATCAGGGAATAAAATCCATGAAATTCCTGCCCTCTTGAGGTTTTTTACTCTGGCGAAAGGAGGTAAGACAGTAAACACAATAAATTAATAAGCAGTTATAATTGAAGATGCTAAGTGCTATGGAGAGAAAGCAGAGGGGGCGAAAGAGATGCTGGAGTTCTACATAAGGTGAGTGGAACAGCTCAACTGAGCCCGGGGCATCTAAGTGAAGACTGGAAGGAAGTGAGGCCGCAGTCACAGGAGTGTCTGGGGACATGCAAAGGAAAGGTGTGCAATGACCCTGAGAAAGGAGTGGGCCTGGGATGTTCTAGAAGCAGCAGAAAGGGAAGAAGAGGGGACATTGGTGTGAGCCAGGAGTCAGGTCTCTGAGCATTTGCAGCCCTTCTAAGGACTTGGCCTTTTACCCAGCAGGGGCTGGGAAGCCCTGGGGGAGGTTCTAGGTAGAGGAGTAACAGGATCTTTCCTGCATTTTCAAAACCTAAGAGGTGGGGAGCATTTCCTCATTTCACTGATTGAACTCTAGTAACTTGCGGAGTGAGCTCAGTTACGTACTTACTGTCTTATTCCTGGACTCTACTGCTGAGCTCCACTTCCCGGTGGAAGATGAGTCTGGTGTCTATGTGATGTCTTTCTTACTGTCAAGTGAGGGGAAATCCTGTCAACATTACTTTTTAGATGCTGCCTTTTGAGTATCTGGATTCCAAGGCATGAGGAATTAGACTGTCAGGATACCATCTGTATCCTTAAATTCACTTCCTAAACAAGACAGCAGAATATAGTGACGTGTAAACCGGTAAAACTGCTCAAGGTTACACATAAGCAGAAAGTGTCTGATATGGGATTTGACCCAGCTCACGACACCATGCTGCTGCCACTGTGTTTATAACATTAGACACTAAGGTGAGCTTAACACGGGGAACGAGTAGATGCCCATACTAGCGACCATTCTACGCTGCTCCTTCTAACCTCTTCCAAACTCCGGGACAGATCTTTGGGTAGAAGCCCAATTAACCGATGGGTGGGAAGCAAAACTCTAGCTAAGAAGTGCAACAAGTGACATACAGCATTGCACAGAAGTGTCAACTGGGGACCGTCCCTGTAATTCATGTGTCTCTAGTAAGTCCACTTAATGTCAAGGGTAGGATCTGCCACTTTTGGCAAAATGGTGTATTTCTAAACAAGTTTTACCATTGGCTAGTTGATATAAACAAGAGTTACCTGTAAGTTCCTACAGCATCTCATCAACATTATAATGAAACAATGTTGAACAAAACAATGTTATCTGAGCACCTGGTGTAATTCAGGAATTTTTCCCCTAAATCCTTTAAACTGCCACTAAGTGATTATAGATCTCATTGGATATCTGATCAGTAAAGGCCTATTCTTTCATGGTGAATTTAAAAGTAAGTAGGCATCATTAAATAGGCTAAACTAATTTTTCTGATGAGTATGAAAGGCCCTGCCCAGTTAGACAAATGCAGGCACACAACTATTCCTATAGACACATACACACTGATACACAACCAGATTTCTGTTTAGGACTTCTGTTCAACTTTGGTGTTGGTTATCTTGATCAAGTCTATTTGTAAGATGAGAATAGTTATGCTCTTTTTTGAGGAGCGATGCCTTACCAGGGGCAAACCCAAATTCTGTGCTTGCCTTTTTAAAGGAAACTTCACATTTAAAATCTTTAGAATGTTGATGGACTACATAAACAGTAGTTTTGTAGCACCATCATAGAGCATTGCTATTTTTTTTCTCTAACCTTGGATTTCGACCTTGCATTTTCTTTTTTGTTGTTTTTTTTTAACCAAGGAGACACTGCTCCATGAATGAATGATATACAACTTCATTGTGCTTAATGTATGTTTTCCTCAAGTATATTTCTGAAGTTATCACACACTGTGGTTCTGCCTTTATTTTGTAGGGTTTATGCAGTGGCTGCCACCGTTTCCCTGAATAACATAACAAGATGCCAGTAATACTCAGCCTTAGACTCATTAGAATAAAATGTAATACAGGTGCTCTGTTCATTTTCCATGGCAGTCGACTTGGGTGTCTGGCATTTTGAAATAAGAGGAAGTAATTATCTTGTGATACTACTCTGCACTGGCAGGTGGGATGGGCCTGAGCAAAAGCTTGATTCTGCTTAAAATTCAAATTAATACCTGGGTCAGCTCTGTGTGGTGCAGAAACATGATATTCTTCCTACGCACGAGGCTAATTTAGGAGTGCAGGCTGATTCGCTCTCATCTGATTTCTAGAGAGGTGGGCTACTAGCTATGGCGATAGCCTGTTTGTTTTTTCCTTGCATTCTTTAAGAGAGGAATAAAAAAGAATGTGTCCTATCTAAATAAGTTACTATGGACGCAAACTGTGTTTACTAGAAAACATTGTTGGCTTAGCCACAGTTTTATATTGGTTGGTGTTCAGAGTTGAGAGCTGCTTTGTGGTTTGAGCTGGAGGTTCTAGAAGTGTGACTGCTGTCCCCACCAAAGCATCGGGAATTGGTCGTCCCCCAGTTCAGACCCATAAATGCTGTCCTGGAGTGATCAACGTTTTGACAAATTGGATGGAAAAGTATCAGTGTCATGTAGGTGGCATTTCTTTACCAAGGGACAAACTGCTGTCCTCTGTTTGGCAGGTGACTTGAAATGAGCAAACCCTTGGTTCTAGGAGAAAGAGCATGAACCTGAACAAATAAACACACAATATCTCACTTTGTGATCCTCCAAGTTATGCTGACCTAGCTTCCTGTAGTTTCTTTAGTGATCAGATATAAATGTTTTTACTCTCAAATGGAAACATTAGAGAAGAAAGCACATTTATACCAATTTATATTTGAAAGTGGGATATAGATACGTAATGGCGAATATCCGACATTTATGATCCCTAATCTTATTTGTAGTTTAGAAAACATTATTCATTTGATATCATACTAAGTCTGTGGTGGGGGAGTATAGGCTACCCCCATGTTATAGATTAATAAATTAAAGTTCAGATTTTGATTTGTCTAAGATCACAGAACTTATTCTGGTTTTGGGATTTTTTTTAATTTAAAATATGGAACTTCTAAAATTATAGAATATTAGAACATTATATTAATATAACATATAAGTTGATTTTGTAGATTAATTTTCTTTTTAGCTCATGTTCTGCTCTATGGGCTATCTGAAAAAAACCCAGCCATAAATGCCTCTGTTTTTCGTGTCACATGGCTGAGTACTTCCCTGACAGCCCCCATATATTTATTCTAATTCAAATTTTAATTAGCTTATCACAGAAATTTTAGTTATGGAGCAGTTCCTTAGATTGATATCATATCTTTAATCTCATAGTGAAAAGCTTAAACAGTAATAGAGACAAAGAAGAAGACAGAAAAAAAAAAAGGTTTAATGAGGTTTGAATGTCAGGAGTAAGATGAGCATATAGTGCATCTATGTAGAGAAGCGACACAGTAGAGAAGAATATTTGAGCTTTGTTTTACTCTTACACATAGGTCACAAATAGCAATCTCAGTTTTGTTTTTTCCACCAAGATAAGGATTTGAGGTAGAATGAGATGATACACCAAGGCTTTCCTTCTAAGGGACAGTAGGTCCCATGTTAGATTTCTAAACTCGCTGTGAACACACAGGTGATCACCATAATTAGTACACTTAAAATGAAGGATAGGGGAAGCCTGGATGGCTCAGCTAGTTAAGCGCTCGCTTCTGTGTGGACCCATGTGCTAAACTGGGGTATAGCCCTAGTTTGGTTCTCAACGGGTGAACTTCCTATGTGGGAGGCTCCTAGTTCGGCTCCCAGTTTGTGGGGGCGTGCTTCCCATGTGGGAGGCCCCTGCCCACCTGTGTGGAATAAAACCATGTCAAAAACTGATGATGTGCAACTATGGAGATTGCTCTGGGCCCTCCCACTTCTCTCTGTCTCTCTCTGTCTCTGTCCAAAACAATAAATCTTAAAGAAAAAAAAAAATAAAAAAAAAAAAAAAAAAAAAAAAAAAAAAAAAAAAAAAAAAAAAAAAATAAATATATATATATATATATATATATATATATATATATATATATATATATATATATATACACACACACACACACACAAATAAATAAAATGAAGGATAAAGAGAATTTTGAGTATTTAAAATAAACTTTATAAGTCTGAAAATAGGAGTCTTCCTGGGTGAAAACAAAATTACAAATAGCTTTGTAGATTTTAAAGTTAGCAAAACATGTTCTACCATCATTTAAAAATAACAATTTTAAAGTGCTCATAATTAGAGATATAAAAGGCATTTTGACATTTAATACAAAAACAGCATTTTGATGAACTGAGCAAAAATGAATCATAGACATATGGATTACATATTTCTCATAGTGTGCCTGAGTTTTAAAATGGAGGCAGAGGAAATCTGGCAAAATAGCTGGGAAATTTGCCACATATGCTATATTTAAAAAGAGGTGAGGATGAACTCCAGACTGCTGTGATTGCTCATGACATTGAATTTGAGAACTTTTCATTCGCATGTGAGAAATTCTTGTGAAATGGCTCAGTCTGTCTGTGTATTATGGAAGTCAGTTGTTGGCTACAGTATATACCAATTCATTTGGTCACACAGTCCATCAACAAACACTTGTTTTCAGATGCTTGCTGAATGTCAGGCTCAGTACTAGGCACTGGGACAACTTCTAAGATTAACATGAACTGTGGACTCTACCATCATGGGAGCGGTGGGAAGTGGTAGGCAGGTGCTCACAAATTTTGGGATAATCCAAGTACTATGGATCATACAAAAGAGCCCATTTACAGTGTATTCACTGTGTACCATTTGCTGTGCTAACCAGTTTTTACAGTTACCACATTTCATTGTTAGCTCACCATAAAAATGAAGACATTCCCTTTTCCTGGTTGGGGAAACTGATGTTATCTCAAATGTATAGATGAAGTGACTTGGTAAGTGGTAGTGATAGTCTGCTAATTGGTTGTTTCAAATGGCTCATGCCTCCTATAGTCACACCCCTGTGTCGTTACAGCCCCTGGTGTTGGGCTGACCTTGAGATTCACTTGAACCAGTAGGTCATGGAGGAAATGATATTGTCCCTGTTCCAGACCTAAGCCTTAATCAGCTTCCTCTTTTGTTGTTTTGGAAGTCCTGAGTCACCCAGGAAAAATGTCTGCGTACCCTGTGCTGAGACCAGGTAGAGAGACACGTGAGGAGGGAGAGACATGTGAAGAGGGAGAAAGAGAAGTACAGCAAG
This sequence comes from Craseonycteris thonglongyai, assembly GCA_004027555.1. Lineage (NCBI taxonomy): Eukaryota > Metazoa > Chordata > Mammalia > Chiroptera > Craseonycteridae > Craseonycteris > Craseonycteris thonglongyai. Next base: position 35,448 of record PVKE010012111.1, read on the forward strand.
CTGAAGACCCTAGCCAAGCCCCACCCACCTTCAGCCAGCCAACTGGATATATCCACGGGAATGACAGCCACTAGGACCAAGAGAACAGTCCAGCTGAGAACCTAGCTCAGATTGTAGGATTGTGAGCAAATACAGTGGTGGTTGTTTTTCAGCCATGTGACTTTGTGCTTAGTTCCATAGCAAAAGAAGACCAAAGCAGTGGTTGAGTGGGACTTGAACCCAGGTCAGTCAGACTTTAACATATATTCTTTATCACTGTGTTTGCTCATGAGTTGGTGGGGTAAGGAATCCAATGATATTTGAACACTTCTCAAAATGGTTTGCATGTGACATGCATGGATGGTGAGAAGTTTCACTTTGTATTTTAGAGGGAAAGAGAAACATACCAGTAGAATAAGAGCCATTCTTAGGGCCTTCTAGCTGCATGGACCTTCAGAGTGCATGTGTCAGAAAGAACATGAGCCAATGTCCCACATTCTCATCACTGATACTCTTCCTGGGCGAGTGCCATGTAAATGTTTGCATGGACTTTATTTAGAATTATCAAACTAATAACTGATGCTAATGAATTCCTCTCTTTCACTTGGGAGTTTATAAAGTGTACACGAACAGGAGCTTTAAAAAGTAGACAAGTGCAACACACATATATACACACGGGGGATGTTATGAACGGTGACATAAAGCAAATGGTGATCAAAAGGTTTGAAACGGGCAGCGTGTGATGGTCAGGGAGAGTTGAGGGTCCCTGGCTGGTCACACAGGGGAGCACTTGAAAGGATAATTTGCTGGCTAGCCCACGTTTGAAGTGATGTCATCTTTTTTATTCTCTCAACTCAATTGCTCCTCTGAAGCTCATTCTTTCCATTCTGATGAGGAGCAAAAATGTTACATCAAAGGTTAACGCTTGAATTGAGGCTGAAAGGAAGAGGGGAGTGGGTGAGTGCATGTGCGTGCACACACACAGAAGGAGGTAAAGAAAGATTGAACCACCAATGATTCAAAGTTCTTAAAAGTATGATATAAACAGCCTTCTTTCTCCCCCGTTGAGGAGTTCACAAGATTGTCTGGAGTTTGGATGTGAGCCCTCATCGTGCATACCAACAAGGGTGCTATCACTGGCTGTTACCTTTGGAAGTTTTTAGTGCTAAAGTGTGTGAACAGGGACATTGTAGCACCATCAGCGCTTCTGGTCCACACAGTGGGTTCCTGATTTGCCAAAACGGCTATCCCTGGGTTCTTTCCTTAGCATTATCACGATATGATTTCGTGTTATTTATCCAGCCTGCTTTGGAGATGATCTTTAATCAACCACCCCTGCTCCCTGAGTAGGTGGTACAACAGTGGTTATTCAGATTTCTTTGTGATCAAGGATGCATTCACAGGGTTGCTTTGAGGCTGCGTTGATGGTTTTGGGTTGGGTGGTAGACAGCTTTACTTCTGTGCTAACACAATCTGCATGTTGAAAAGGTTCAACATGACCTTCTCTCTCTTTTTTCTCTCCACCCATCTGCAGTCTCCCTGAGGACAGTAGAAGGTGGATTGTTTTTCTCCAAGTTTTCTAATTGTGACACTCTGTTTGGCCTTGTCATGCCAACCCAGGAGTGAGTGCGTGACCAGCAGCCTGGCTCCTGGGCACTGTTTTGGAAGCAGAGCACAGATGAACCTACTGTGCCATCTTATCCATTTTCTTCTGATAACCCCACCAAGTGGGGCACCAGAAGCCCCCTGGGTACTTGGACACCACAGGGTGCCCGTGTTTGCTGTGAGGAGGGGTAGTGGTCTCTAGGAACCAGACTGAGAGAAGCCAAGCGAGTGGAGGACATTCTTAGGAACTTCCCCCATCTCCTGACAGAAACAAGAGAGAGAAATTTGAGGTTACATACTTTTTCACACACTAGTGCTTGCTATGGTTGTACATCTAGTTTCTTTGAGTGATTTTTAGATCTTTTAACTGGAGTCTGGGAAACAATACTTGAAAATAAATCCCTCCTGTCCCCTCTGAACGTTTTCTCAGAACCTAGCGTTTCTGAATGGGGTGGGAGCAAAGAAGTGGAGGGTATGTCCCCTGTGACCTGCTTGTCTGCTGAACTGGGTGGCAGCTATGGTGGCCAGTGCCAGAGAGACTCTCTCCAGACACAGAAGATGGGTGACATCCTGTGACACGTTGGGTGCCCTGCTGGTTTAGCAGAAGAAGCATCAGGGTTAAAGTGCCTGAGAGCAAGCCAGTCGCACTGCTGGCTAACAGCCCTTTTGGGAATCGTGCGATTCGGTTTCTTAGTGATTTCACGTGACCCTTGGACGTGTGTACACGGACAAAGCCCTTTTTCTTTCCAAGGCATTTTACATGAGCGCTCCTCGAGAAAACCTGAAAGTTTTAGAAAATGGCAGGCCCACTGATGGTTTGCAAAGCAGCCTCTTAGCCATGCATTTGGATTACGTTAGGCAAAGAGTGTTTTTATAAGTAACATGTTATTTGTGTAACAAAGCTCATATAATAATCAATATTAAATATGCAGTGCTGTGCTGGGACCAAGTACACATATGGGTATGCTGCTGATACTAAAGAAAAACACACAGAATTTTCCCCTTCAGGAAACGTGACAAATATTTGTTAATCCCCCATGTCAAAGCTGAGATTAGAACTCAAGTTTTTGTGTGCCGACTCATTCACTTAACCTCTGATGATAGCAGAGCTCATGGAAATAGTAGAAGAAGACAGTATAAAGTTTAAAAGAAGTGGCAGGGAGGGTTGATGTGATTTCTGAGAACTTGCAATAGATTTTTCTAGACGGAGGCCTACTGCCATACACTCTCCTGGTGCTTTCCAGATGGTTGATTTCTGTTTGCAGATATAGCATTATAGTTTGCTATTATTAGTATAGAATCACAATGCATTGCATCCTTATTGTGTTCTGTTTTTTTTTTTTTCCTCTTCCTAATTCCTGAGGATATAACCATGGTCCTTTCAAAGTCATAAAAGGGCAAAAAGCATACAACTACTGCTTTAATTACAAGCCTCCCCAAGGTTTATAGTGATTATAAATAATAATGTTTACAGCATGTAAAGTACTTTTCGCATAGACTGTCTTTATTGATGTCACAACTGCCCTTTGAGATAGATGGGGCAGATATATTTATTCCTATCTTAGAAATAGTTACCAGACTCAGCCACTCTTAACGGGTCCTCAAGGGCCAGATGAGTAAGCTTGAAAAAGTTTGGAGTTAGTGCTCGAACCCAGGTCTTCTGGCTTAAAAGCCACAATCCAAACCTTCTATATGGGGAAGCCAAGATGGTTCAGCGGGTTGAGTGTTCACCTTGCAGCCCTGGGGACCAAGGATTGAATCCCGACCCTGGCCTGTGCAGACCCATGTGCTGAACTGGGACGTGCTTTCCAGTTCTTTCCCCCTGGTTTAGCCCCTGGCTGGAGGAGGTGTGCCTCCCATGCGGGAGGCCCCCAGCCCAGTTCCTGCCCTGCATGGCCCCTGCCCACCTG
>PVKE010012112.1:0-38935 GCA_004027555.1 Craseonycteris thonglongyai
AAAGAACTGAAATTCTGCCAACCACCACATGAATTTGAAAATTATTCCTTCTCCAGGTGAGGCTCTGATGAGACCCCAGCCTTTGCCAGCCCCTTGATTTCAGCCTTCTAAGACCCAGAAGCCGAAGACCCAGCTCAGCAGTGCTGGGTTCTTGCCCCACAGAAACTGTGTGATAAGAAATGTGGTAGGGAAGCCAGGATGGCTCAGCGGGTTAAGCGCTTATCTTGCAGCCCTGGGATCCACTGATCGAATCCCGGCCCTGGCTCATGTGGACCCATATGCTGAACTGGGGTGTGGTCCCCAGTTCGGTTCTCCTCCCATGTGGGAGGCCTCCAGTTTTGCCCCCAGCTTGTGGGGACATGCCTCCCCCCATCCCCCACCTGGTTCCTGCCCTGCACAGCCCCCCACCCACCTGTGTGGAATGAAACGATGTAGAAAACTGATGACGTATAACTCTGGAGACTGCTCTGGGCCCTCTGCCTCAGGGTTGAGTCCCAGCTGTACTGATTATAAACTGTACAACCTTGGCCAGATTCACCTCTTGTGCCTCAGTTTCCTCTACACAGTCAGGCTGTGAGGATTTAATGAGGTTATACACGTAATTTATTTGTTTGTTTATTTGATAGAGAAGGGAGAGGACCAAGAGCAGTCTCCATAGTTGTGCATCACTAGTTTTTGATGTGGTTTCATTCCACACAGGTGGGTGCAGGGCTGCACAGGATGGGAACAGGGCTGGGGCCTCCCACATGGGAAGCTCACCCCAGTTCAGCATACGGGTCCACACAGGCTGAGGCCGGGGCTGCATGGTGCGTGCTCTACCCCCTGAGCCATCCCGACATCCCACATAAAGTAATTTAAATGACACCTGGCACAAGGTAACTGCGCTGTAATTTTAACTATTGCTGATTTCGTGAGCATCTAAGGAGGCATATGGTATGGTTTAATCCTGGCTAGCTCACCTCTAACTGGAAGTCTTGGACTTCCAGTCAATTATTTCAAAGCCTCTCTTTCTTCATTGTCAAATGGTTATAGGATGCATGAATGAGATTATGCTTTAGAGTATGAGACATAGAGTGGGCATTCACTAAAGAATAATAATCATCTGAACTAGACAAGCTTTTACCGCAATAAATCGATAACAAACAATCCCCAAATCTCACTGGCTTCCAAACAAATATTGATTTCCCTCTTGCAAGTTGAGGATTGGCTGGGACCGCTCAGCCTGCCCCAGGTGCATCCTGAGACCAGTGGCTTCTGGGCAGCCTCTTCTAACAGCAGAGGGTAGAAGCTGCAAGAAGGTGGGCACCTTGCCTTGAAACTGTCACACTGTCACTTGCCCTCACATCCCGTTAGCCAAAACAAGTCCCAGAACCAAGCCCCAAATTGCTGGGCCAGAAAGGTATAGTGTCCCACAGGGAGGGAAGGGGCGACTGAGTGCAGACAGTACAATGTTCAGTATTATCTGTGTTAAGCACCTAAGTGTATAGATGCAGAAACTGAGGCCCAGGAGGAGTAAGGGAAATATTCACGCTCATGGTGAATCAGTGACCCCAGATTCTTCTCCATTTCTCCCGCCCCGGCCTCACCTTGTATCCATACACTCAGCATTCACTGTGTTTGAATCAACAGCTCAGGCATTTGAATCCTTCCAGGACAGTGACAGTGTGAGGAAGTGCAAACGGAAGTGCAGAGTGTGACTCACCTGTGACCACACTGCAAGGTCAAGGGAACAAGGAAAGATGGCCTAGGATTCCCAGTTCGCATCCATGGGTGACTGTCCAGCCCCAGATTCTAGCAGGACACAAGAGGAAAGCCAGCAGATAAAGCAGGGAGAAGTCCACCAGCTTGCCCCCCAACCCCCACCCGCACCTCTCAAAGCAAGTCCTAGGTAAAAGGGACAGTCATGAATCCAGCTAGCTGGGTGCAGAAACGTCCATTGTGATGGTCATCATTCCCTCTCTTTGGGCCCTGACTCAGACCAGGCCCTCGAGAAATGAAGATGAATGGGGTATTTATGGTCCAATAGTGGAGACAGACCCTCCCAAAAATAATGACGTCTCAACTGATCAAGGCTTTCCCCACATGTGGAGCAAGTGGGATATATATTAATACGTCAGACTCTTGGAATGAGAAGGTTCCTCTCTTTTCAGTCCTGACTATATTACACCAGGAAGAAAGTCTCAGTTTGGAGACCTGTGCCTTTAACATTTCCATAACCCTTACCTTCCATTGTCACCAGAGACAGAAAACGGGCTTCGGCTCACAGTCTTGGCAGGTGGCAGTGCGAGCATCTAGCTAGAATTTAATGACTTTATTTGATGTTGTTTAATCGGACATGATTTTAATGGAGCTTAGCTACTTCTGTTGTATTTGCTTTTATAATCACGTTCTATTTGTGGCAAGTGACCCTGCTTAATCCCATTTATAGTAGTGATATCAAGTTTTTCTTTTGAAGAAAATTTATTTAGATACAAAAGTGAGTCCATTTCAGGAAAAACAAGAGACAAATAGGCAGTACACGAGATATCCTGAGGCCATTTTGCAAGCTTGATGACGGCTGTGGAAGGGGTATGTGAAGAGACTGATGTTTGGGAAGCTGCTGGAACATACATTCAGGGCAGCGGGGCAACCTGAGGGAGTGGTCCGGACCCCAGCAAGAGAAGCCTACCTGCAGGTAGCACTTGGGGTGGAGGAAACACAGGCACAGAGAGATGTGAGAGTGGGTGTTGGGAAGGAAGCTCAGTGTGGCAGTGGTACCAAGAGGAGCGTAGAGGTCTGGCCATGAATGTTGACTCTGGGGTGTATGGGCTGCAGGGGGAGTGGCAGCGGGTCCGTGTTTAGCAGAAGGTTGGAAATGGTCGCTGTCTGACAGGCAGGGCCCCAGGTCCCCCAACACCATCTCTTCCTGTTGGGAACCCCATTCTGAGGTTCAGAGACATGGATCCTAAACCAGAATTAGCCTGAGGAGAGAGAAGGAAAGGGTTAAGCCTCTCCCATAACAGGGCTCCGAGTTCTGGGCTTGACTGTCCACCCAGATCCCATCAGCCCAGCCCCGGTGGCCACTGAGGCCGGACTCCCCACCCCGCTTCACAAGGGCAGGCTGAGCTCAGAGCGATTTAGGGTTGTGGTCCAGGGCACACGGCCAGGTCACTAAGAGCGCCAAGGGTCCCCAGTTCATCTCCACCATCCTAAGGAGACCCTTCCCATCCCCTCCTCTTCCCCCGTCCTGGCTTCTGGGAAGGTCTGCTACGCTCGTGGAACTGGAAGGATCTCAGAGCTGGGGCCGCGGGAGGGTAGGAAGCTGCCCCGCGGGCCGTACCTCGGACAGGGCTCCGGCAGTCCCGGCCGCAGGCGCCAGGGCAGCACCGGCTGCTGCCCCGGCAGTGCGAGTCCTGGCCACACAGGTGCTGGATGGGGCTGAGGCAGCGGAGTGTGTCCTCGGGGCAGGTGCCCGCCTTCACTGCAACACAGGGGCCGGGGTGAGCCCTGCCGGTGCCCTGGCCCGGGGCACGGGCAGTCAGCCAGGGGCGGTGCACTGACCTGAGACCATGCGCACGCACTGGTGGAAGCAACTTCTCCGGCAGCACTTCATCCTTGAGGGGCACTGGCTGTCATCCATGCACTGGTCGGGCACCGACAGAACGCAGGGCCCGTCGTCTGGTGGACATGCCCCAAGCTTCTCTGTAAGAGAACCGCCCCCCCCCAATCTTGCAGCTGGAGGCAGTTGAGGGTCAGGGAACAAGCCCTGACCTGGGAAATCGCAAGACCTGAATTCCCCGCCCCTTACTTCTTGCCTGGCCTCTGGCAAGGTACAATTTTTATTTTTTATTTTTGGATGCACTGGCTTTTATTTATTTATTATTTTAATTTTTTTATTGAGCTATAATTGACATACGAGTATGACATATTAGTTTCAGGTGTACAACATAATGATTCGATGTTTATATATATTGCAAAATGATCTCCACATTCTCCACCATACATGGGTAAAAAAATTCTTTCTTGTGATGAGAGCTTTTAAGATCTACTCTCTTGGGAAGCCGGGATGGCTCAGCAGGTTAAGCGCTCGCTTTGCAGCTCTGGGGACTGAGAATCAAATCCCGGCCCCGGCCTGTGCAGACCCATATGCTGAACTGGGGTGTGCTTCCCATGCAGGTGGCCCCCAGCCCAGTTCCTGCCCTGCGCGGCCCCCGCCCACCTGTGTGGATCAAAACCATGTCAACTATGGAGACTGCTCTGGGCCCTCCCCCTTCTCTCTGTCTCTCTCTGTCTCTGTCAAAAAAAAAAAAAATTTCTTAGCAACTTTCAAATATGCAGTACAGTGTCATTAACTATAGACACCATGACGCATGCACAGCCCCAGGACTTACTTATCTTATCTCTGGGAATCTGTGCCCTTTGACCCCCTGCGCCCATTTCTCCCTCCCCACCCACTCCGCTTCGGCACCTCCCCATCTGTTCTCTGTATTTAGGACCTTTTTTTTTTTAAGGTTTTGTTTTGTTTGTTCTTTAGGTTCCACATATTCGTGAGAGCATATGGTTTTTGTCTCTCTCTGTCTGCCCTATTTCACTTAGCATAACGCCCGTCCATGTTGTCAGCCTCAGTTTCCCATCTGTGAAATGGGACGTGGACTCCTTCCTCCGGTCTGGTTTGAGCCTCAGATGACACGAAGGAGAGGAAAACGCAGAAGGTCTACATCTCCAGCTGCATCAACGAGGCGGCGCCTGGCCTGGCCCCTGCCTGTCTCTGTCCTCGTCCTTGTGCGCTTTGTGGCTGCTGACCTGCTCCACACCGCCCCTCTCTGCAAGGCGTGGCTTTCACTGTGCCCTTTGCCTGGGGCTCTCCTACACCCCACTGCTCCAGTCTCAGCTGAACACCCCACCCCACCCCACAGACTCCCTAAGGAGTGTTCCTTCTGAGTTTGTGACTCCGCCCCTATTTGTCTGCCTCTCTCACTCACTAGCAATTGAGACGAGACCCCTAGCCTGCTTCGCTCACCTCTAGGCTGAAGTACAACCCTTGACGCAAAACACTAGTCGGGGCTCAGTGACTGTGTGAATGAAAAGGGTTTGGAGGGAGAGCCGGCATCGCAGGTGTCAGCTGTGGGCATCCAGGTGCATTGTCACACAGCCACCGTTGGCCACATCCACACTGAGTTTGTCACTGCTGTAAGCAGCATGGGGATCTGTAATAACTCGGTCTTTCAGGGGGTGTCTCTGAATGGCTCTAGAAAGTTCTATCCTGGAGCTAACCTAGCTACTCTTGTCGTTAGGACTCCGGGCCGTTTCAGATTCCACACAGAAGGCTTGGATCGCGATCGTCCTCTGTTTGGAAGGAGGACTCGGGCCTGGAAGGGGCAGTGATTGCCCAGACCCACCTGGGCTCCGAGGCTCAGCTCCCAGAGCAGTGCTCTCTCTGACCTGCACACCCCACTACTGGCGGCCACAGAGCCCAGGGGCACAGGGACTGGTCCCTGGACTTCAGTCTAGCATCTGAGAAAAGGTTCAAGAACCCCCAGCATCAGCCGGATGCGGTGCTGTGACTTTACCTTGTGTCCACCCCTCCCTCCAGCCCCGGACGGTGTACTGGCCGCACACGGTAGGCACCGTGCTTATACAATAAGAGCTCCAAGTCAACTTCCCCTGTGCGGTTAGGTGCGCTCGGTTGCGGCTCCCTGCTGCAGAAGCAGTTTAGCCTGTGAGGGGGCCCCCTGCTCTGATTAGCCTCTCCTCAGGCTGGGGCGGGAGGGGTCTGGGAGACTCCGGGTGTCCAGGGTGTAGCCCTGGCCGGAGGGGCTCAGGCCTCAAGCAGTGGGTCAGACAAGCTGCCTGAACTCAAAGCTGGGGTGGATCGGGTCCTAGGGCCAGGGAGCGCTTCTGGGGGGAGGGCCAGACCTGAGTGAGGAATAGACAAGACAGACAGAAGAGAGGATGGAAACTAGCGCTCCAAGAGGGGAGTGTGGTGGCAGCAACAGTGTGGAGGTGTAGCCTGCAGTGTGCAGGGAGTGTGCGCGGGTCTGTCTGGTGGGTTAAACTCATGTCCTCACCTGACTTTCCTCACCTTCCCTCCAAATCCAAGTTCCCCGATCACAGACGTATACACAGAGACACGGTCATGTACCCACACTGACGGCCACACAGTGCCTGCATGTCGCCTGCACATGCTGACGCAGAGAATGAGAGATCATACCCAGTCACAGTCACGTATACATATTCATGCATGCACCAAGACATAAGTACGCATGCACAGTCAAATATGCAAACACACTTATGTGCACAACAATTAGCTAAGGGCTTAACCATGTGAAATGCTGATATCCAACTTTTTTGATCTAAAAAAATAGCAATTTCATATGGTTTGACCTATACATAGATAGGTAGATAGATAGATAGATATGTGTGTGTATACATATACACACATACAGATATACAAGGTCATCATATATGTATGAAAATAGGCAATCATATATGTCCATGTGAACGGGGATATATATACATAGTCAAATATACAGGCCTATATACATGCCTATACACATTAATCTACAAATACAGAAATTACAAATGCACTCATACACAATCATGTGTGTGTAAACATACAGCATACGTATGGGTGTGAAGGGAGACATGAATGTGCACACACAGTCATATATACAATCACACGCACAGAGCAAGACACAGTTCTCTTCAATACAGCACAACCACTGAAAACACGTGTCAAGCACTGCCTATCTCTCAGGGACTGTACCGGGCTCCTTATGTCAGAGACACCCAGACACATTTGCGTGTGTGGGGGAGGACTCTTATAAACGGAGACTTCCCTTCCCTCAACTCCGCCGCTTTCCTCCGCTGTCTGCAATTCCCCAAAGCCAGGCAGAGGTCTCCTGGGAAAGCCAGGGAAGGATGGAGATGTGGGGAACTGCGGGAAGCCAGTGTGTGCTGTTCCTCATGACACCATGTACTCCTGAGAGAGGCAGGAGACCTCAGTGTACGAGGAGTAGGTTTGGGAGGTGAGTCTGATTCCAAAGACCCGCCCTCAGCAGCCGCTCTGACACTGACTCAGTCTTCAGCCTTAGGCAAGTGGTTTCCCACTGAGCCTCGGTTTCATCATCTGCCAAGTGGGGATAAAAGCAGTTGTGACCTCACAGCACTGCAGTGAAGAGGAATGTGGTGATGGCGTATGAGTCACTGCCAGTGGGGGTCTGGCCTTGGAACTGCCCTCATCCTTCCCTCTTCAGCCTGGGGGCTCTGAGTACTCTCCTCACCAGAGAGAGAGAGCCCTGCCTCTGAGGGAGGCAGGATTTAGCCTAAAGGCGGCAAAGAGGGTGCAGGGTACTGCTCCCTAGGGCCCTGTGGAGGATGGGACCTGTCCCCATTATTGTCCCCTTTCCCCAAGGCAGGGCTAGGGCTGCACAGGTGTATGTAGGTCAGTGTTCTAGCCTCAGAAGGAGAGGGAGGTGGCGGCCTCACTCAGGTGGGGAGGCGCCTGTCTAGCTACTTCAGCAGCCCAGCCTCCCTTACCTGTTGACAGGTCAGCCCCAGCCTTTTGAGGCAGAAGAGAAGGGACAGAGCTTCCTCCCAGTAGAGCTCAGATGCCAGAAACCACGCCCCTACTCAATTCCGGAGTCCCGTCCACAGATTGGGCTGGGGACCCAGACGGCCTGAAAAGGACAGGAACAACGTGGACAGGGACCAGACCAGGCACAGAAGATGATAAAAAGGGTCACCCCCCTGCCATGCGGACCACAGATCCACACACCCACATGGAGACCACCAGAACAGGGGGGGTACGGGCAGGTTCGCTCCCCCACCCCAGAGGCACAAAGATGTACATGTACACAGAGACAGGCGCATGCATGCCTCCACCACCCCTCAGACATGTAGACAGGCACAGACAAGCCCTGAGAAACGGGCAGGGAGATGTTTCCAGATATAGATGCCGGCAGGCTGATGGGCACAGAGAAACACAAACAAAGCGCACGCTGCTGGAAGCGCTAAGAAGCCGGCAACCACAGTCACACACTGCATTGCCCGCCGCCCCCAGGTCCTTATGCTCCCCAGAGACAGAGACACTACCTGGTCCCTGGAGCAGAAGAACCTACCCACACTCACCTTTCTTCTTGCCTGAGGCAGCGGGCAGGTGGCTCCCGAGAGCCAGGAGGGCCACCAGGAGGAGGAGACACTGGGCCCTCATGCTTCTGCTACTGGTACCTAACAAGTTCAGGGCCCAGGGGCCCCTAAATTAACACCTGCGGCCCCAGGGAGGCAGCTGAGTAAGGGAAGGAAGGAGAGGGGGTGGATGGAGTGGCGCGTGTCTGCCTCATCCCAGCCCCGCCCCTCCTGCCCAGGAGCTTCCAGGCCAGGGCCCTTGTGCAAGAGTTGAGGATGGGTGGGGTCCGGACCTGGGTGCTGGGAGCTGGGATCCAGTCTTGCATCTATTGTTGATTTGGGCTGTGATCCTGGGCAAGTCTTGTTCCTCGTTGGGCCTCCGTTTCCTGGTTCTAAGATCTTGAAGCCCCAGCCCTGGCTCAGGCAGGGGAGGGAAGGCAGCTTTGAATGGCAAGGATTTGCAGAGTTCTGGGTGCCTAGGAAGCATGAGGGTTCAGAGCTCCCTGCTGGAGAAGGCTGGTCTCTCTTCTTGGGCCCCAGGGAAGGGAGAGAAAGCTCCCTGCCTTTGGTGAGATCACCACCAGTGGCATCTGGTAGGCTACCCTCTGGTCTAGCTCAGCTGTCCCGGGTGGGTGAAGCACAGGTTTTAGTTTGACTGAGGTCGCTGGTCATAGCAGATGTAGGTGGCTTCAGAGATCCCTTCCCTGACCCTAAGGGACCCTGAGCAAAAAAACCATCTCAGCCAAGGACCCTACCTTAGATTTCACATCATTTGGCTCCTGCATTTGGTGGAAGAGAGGCAGCTGGGGCTCAGGGTCCTGAAGGGTCCCAAACAAAAACCCCACTGAACCCCGTACCTTACCAGGACTGGAGGAGATCACAACCATCCTCTCCACTCTCCTAATTTGAGAGATAAGAAAAGTATAGGCCAAGGGCACAACGTTAATCTCTAAACTGGGACTTCCATCATTGACTCCCCACAGTCCCCAACCAGTTCCTGGGTCTTGGAAGCAAAGCATTACCCGATCTGACCCTGAGAAAGGAAGAGGACATTCCATCCAGGATAACCCTCACCGTTGGGAAGTTCTTCCTTGGGTTTAACTTGAATCTCTCGTGCTGTCGTCTAAGCTCTCAAGAAACAGAGGCCCTATATTCTATGATCTGATATTACTTTTGGAATTCTAGCACCCCCTTAACAGCTTAATGTAGAAGGAGAATTTTATGAGGCTATTTTTTTCCCTGATTACAAACTATAATGTATATTAAATAAATGCTTTTACAATTAAGATTATTTTCTAGACATTTTCTGGGCAATGAAGTGCCCTCCAATACCTTCATTTCAAATAGTAACATGGTTATTTATAAGATTTATATGTCAAAACATATATAACAGTTCCCTATTATGAAGCATAGGTTTCCATTCCTTCCCCCACCCCCACCCCCCACTCCCACTCTTATAAGTAAAGCTGTGGAACAATCTTTGTAATTTACATACAGTTTGAATCACATCTCTATTTTCTTGGGGGTAAATTTGTCAAATTAGAAATGCTAGATCAGGGGAAGCCGGGATGGCTCAGTGGGTTAGGCGCTCACTTTGCAGCTCCGGGGACCAAGGATCGAATCCCGGCCCCGGCCCGTGCGGAACCATATGCTGAGCTGGGAGCTCCCCCAGTTCAGTTCTCTCTCTGTCTCTGTATCTCTCTCTCTCTCTCTCTGTCAAAAACAATTTAAAAAAAAAAGAAAGAAAGAAAGAAATGCTAGGTCAGTCAAAAGGTACAAACTTCCAGTTGCAAAATCATTACCCAAGTCTTGAGGATGTAATATACAGCATGGTCCATAGTTCACAGTAGTGTATCGCATATTTGAAAATTGGTAAGAGAGTAGAGCTTAAAAGTTCTCATCGGAAGAAAAATAATTTGCAACTCTGTGTGGGATGGAAGTTAACTAGACTTATTGTGGTAATCGTTTTGCAATGTATACAATATTGAATCAGTATGTTGTACACCTGAAACTAATTATAATATGTCAGTTATACCACAATAAAAAAAAATGAACCCCAAACCAGAAACAAACAAACGAAAAGAAATGCCAGGTCAAAGGGCAGGCAAGTTTCTAGGGCTTCTGAATATCCTGAAATTACATTTCAGAAAGGAAGTAAGTAGATGGGAGCCTCCACATGCTCTGCTGAAGACGTCTCTTGTTTTGGTCTGACTCACATCCCTTCCGTGGGTGGCGTCACAGCGCCCCACCTCCAGTAGTTCTGATTGGCTGCCAATCACCAGGTGCTGCCCCTACCACCGCAGAGGGCATCTAGGTAAGAGCCCCTGGACTCTTCCATGGCCTCAAACCCGTCCACCCCTCCATTCAGTTCTGAACAGAGTAGGCAGTGCTCTAGAGAACAGTCTAAAATTCAGCTGTCGTTGCTCACAGCCAAAGATTCTTAACACACATACTCACTAAATACAGGATGCTAAAAAGAAAGCAAATAAAACCCTTGCCATTGGAAAACCGTCTCATTTTAATGTGTCTTTCTCTGAATATTGGTGAGGGAGACCATTTCTTCATCTGTTTATACTGACCAATTGTAGTGTGTGTGTGTGTGTGTGTGTGTGTGTGTGTGTGTGTGTGTGTGAATTGCCTGGTTTTGTACTTGGCCCATTTTTATTGGGGTATTCTTATTTTTATTGTAGAGTTGTAAGAGCTGTTTATACCAAGGCTGTCCAGAAAAAAATCCAGTCATAAATGCCTCTATTTTTCAGATCACATGACTGCATATTTTGCGGACAGCCCTCGTATGTTAAGGATGCTACTGCTCTTTTCCTTCTGCCTGTGAATTGCCTACTTCCCCCTCCTTAGTCCAAACGACATACGAGGGCTGTCCGGAAAGTATCCAGCCATGTAACCATTCTCATTAGATTGACAATGGCTGGATTTCTTCCGGACAGCCCTTGTATACCTCAGTTTGCTTTACTGTCTTGAATTTTCATGCTTATATGATCTCCCTGTGTGCTCATAATAAAATTTGACTTTATCCTTTTTTTAAGGATACTCCTAATTTGTCATATGCAAAAAAAGCAGTATGGTAAAACGGTTTATCGGATGTAAGTTGGCGTCAGGCAGTCCTGACTTTGAATCCTAGTGCCCCCAGGTGCTAGGTATGTGACTTTGGACAAGTTATTTAACTTTTCTGAACCTCAGTCTACTCTGCTATAAAATAGAGAATGATAATACCTATTTACTTAAGATGGTTCTGAGGATTGAGTGAGATGAGCTTGCTAATTGCTTATTTGTTTGCTTGTTTTTATTTTGTACCACAGTTTTAAATTTGGGGGTAGAGAAGTCAGTCTTTTCATTTGTATGTTCTCCCTTTGGTTTTGGGCTGAAAAAAATATTTTTGACTACTGTCAGATAATTATTCATATTTACTTATAATTCTTTTGTGAATTTTGGAAAAACAATTCTTGAATTCATCTGAAATTCTTTGGGTGTAGGTATGAAATAGGGATATACCTTTTTTCTAAGTTATGAGACAATGGTCCTAGCATCGCTTAGTGCATCATTCAAACATTTGCCGTTGATTAGGAATCAGAACTTCATCAAAAACTCAAGTCTTGGGGAAGCCGGGATGGCTCAGTGGGTAAAGCGCTCACTTGGCAGCGCCGGGGATCAGGGATTGAATCCCAGCCCCGGCCCGTGTGGAACCATATGCTGAACTGGGAGCTCCCCCAGTTCAGTTCTCTCTCTGTCTCTGTATCTCTCTCTCTCTCTGTCAAAAAAAAATAAAAAAAAATAAATAAAAATAAAAATAAAAAAAACACTCAAATCTTGTATGTAACAGAGGCTGAGTCTGGGCTTTCCGTTCTCTTCCTTTGACTGTTGATTCTCATGCCAGTACTGCTTTTGTAATTGTTGCAGCTTTAAAATATATTTTAATGACTGATGTTGTCCCATTATCCTTTGTTAATTCACATTTTCAATCATGCATGTCACAAGGATTTCATTCTTTCATATTAACCTAATAGTCATTTTTAAGTTCCAAAAGTAGTTCATGTATTTTTGTTAAAACTTATTATAAAAATTTTCAAAAATACACAAAAGAATAGTAAATAATTTTATGAAGGAGCTCCATATACCCTTACCCAGATTCCACAATTAACATCCTTCCCAGCTTTATTGAGATGTAATTGACATGTAACATTGTGTAAGTTTAAGGTGTGCAACGTGATGGTTTAATATATGTATGTCTTGTGCAATGCTTACCACAATAAGTTAGGTAAGACTTTCTTTACCTCCCACAATTACCATTTTGCTGGTCTTGTTATGGTGAGAACATTAAAGCTCTACTCTGAGCACCTTTTAAGTATATAATACAGCATTGATGGAGATGGTCACCATGCTGTCCATTAGATCCCTTTAACTTGCTCATTTTATAACTGAGTCCCAACAATTAAAATTTTACAACACTTCCTTCATGTATGTTCCCACCCCTATTTGGCTCAAGTATTTTAAAGTAAACCCAGTATTTCTCATATTTTACCCTGAAGTACTTCAGTATGATCTTAAAGAAATAGGCCTTTTTCCCACATAGTCACCATACTATTGTCATATTTGTACTCAACAAAATTAGTAATAATGTCTTAACATCACCTAATATCCTACTTGTAGTCTACTTTTCTTATTCTCAAAAATGACTTTGTACAGTTAGTTTGTTGAGTTGAATCTAAACAAGGCATATACATTGCATTAGTTGTAATGTCTTGTAATTTCCTTTTCATCTAGAACATTTCCTCTCACTTCTTTTTCTTCCCTTCCCCTTCTTCCTTCTTCATGCTATTTATGTGTTGAAGAAAACAGATGAATTGCGATACCTTTCAACTTACTACTCTATGCTTTGTATTTCCCATAGACAAATCTTAACTCTAGGGTCTTGATGAGGTTCCAGTTCAACTGTCTGGGCACGAAGACTTCACAGGACTCACCAACCCACTTCTAGTGTGGTGGAGATGGATGAATGTGTTTCAGGTAGTGGCCCCTGACACCTCCCTTGTAAAGTTGTGCTTTCCTACTTACAAAAAGCAAACTATGGAGTGATGAGCTGACAGCCTATAAAATCCAGTCCCAGTTAAACATTTACCTAATGATTTTTGAAGCCATAGATAACCAATGCGAGTCAATTATTTCACTGAGATCACAAAACCCCTCAGGTTTGATTTTGAATATATTTAAGGTGTGAATTATTTTGGCCAGGATAGACAACTTTACCTTGTGGAAGTTTCTTGTTTGGGGAAGAGCATATCTTTTAAAAACCATTTTTTTTTTAATTATGGATGTAAATTGGAGTCAGAGAAAAGGGAACCCTCATGCACTATTGGCAGGACTACAAATGGTGCAGCCACTATGGAAAACAGTTTGGAGGTTCCTCAAAAAATTGAAAATAGAATTAACTTATGACCCAGCAATGCCACTTTTGGGTATTTACCTGAAAAATCCAAAATATTACTTAGAAAACATGTCTGCACCCCTATGTTCACTGCAGGACCATTTACAATAGCCAAGATATGGAAACAACCTAAGTGCCTATCAGTAGATGATTGAATAAAGATGTGGTACATGTCTACAATGGAATATTACTCTGCCGTAAAAAAGGACGAACTCTTACCATTTGAGATAACATGGATGGGCTTAGAGGGTATTATGCTAAGTGAAATAAGTCAGAGAAAGACAAGTACATTTGATCTCACTTATGTGTGGTCCCACACAGAATTTATTAAATTTATTTATAAGCTCCTCATATTTTTATATGAATATAAAAATCCTTAAAATTTATTTTACTGACTTGTATTGTTGATGTATAAAATACAATTAATTTTTAAATATTTTCTTTGTATGCATCTATCGTGATAAACTCTCATTAATTCTAATAATTTACTTGTAGATTTGTTTGAAATTTTATGAGCACAATTACATCATCTATGAATAACCAGTGTTTTTTCAAATCTTCCCTTTTTGTAGTATCTTTTTTAAAGAACAGCTTTACTGAGATATAATTGACATAAATCCTAGATAAGTTCTAGTATCAAGATTATGTTCACTTCATAGAATATGCTGGAATTTGTTTCTTATTTTCTACTTATGTGATATTAGAATTTTTTGGTTCCTTGATTGCTTTATAAAATATGCTTATGAAGAGCCTGATCCTAATGCTTTTTTTGTCAGATGATTGTTGACTGTTGATTCCACTTTTAGGATGGTGATAGAATTATTTACATTATCTACTTATCCTTGTGTTGTTTCCAGTTTAGATAAAAAGTTATGTTTCTGTAATCTTTTTGTTTCATTCAGATTTTTAAGCACTTTGGCCTATGAATTGAAAAACATTAATGAACCAGTTGCTCTGGTTTAAGACTATCATGAAGCAAAAATGCAGAAATCTAGCGTAGAAATAGCTAAACAACAGGAAGTAACATCCAAGTAAGACAAGGAAAGGGTCCCACCTGGAAATGTTTTGAACAGGTCTTAGAATGTGTTAACATTTTTATTTGCAAACATATCACATACAAAGGGCCTTTCTCTATAATATATAAAGATTGCCTAGAAATAGAGAAGAAAACAGCTAATGAATCAATAGATAAATGAGCAGAGGAAACAAAGTTTAAAAAAAAAAAGTAGCCTTTTAAAAGTGGACTTTAATATATGAAAAAAAAAAACGCTTGCCGTAATGATAGAGAAATGCTAACTGAAAACTTCAACGAGTTATCATTTCTCCTCTATCAGATTGATAAACATCTAAATGAGACACACTTCTGTGCAAGAGGCTGGGTATAAATGCAGTTTCACCCACCACTGGTGGGAGTACAAATTAATATGCTATAATAGGCTTGTAATATGAGCTGCTTCCAGTATTTTGTTTTTACATACAGTACTTTTGTGGATATTCTTGCACATATCTCCTGTTAAGCATATGAAAATATTTCTCTTTAGTATATGGTATTTACTTAGAAGTATAATTGCTGGATCATAGATTTTTCACATGTTCAGTTTTTTGTTATTTGTTTTTTTTCTTTTTTAAAGATTTATTTATTGTTTTTGACAGAGAGAGAGAAAGATACAGAGTCAGAGACAGAGAGAAGGGGGAGGGCCCAGAACAGTCTCCATAGTTGCACATCATTGGTTTTTCCACACAGTTTCATTCCACAGGTGGGCAGGGCTGCACAGGGCAGGAACTGGGCCGAGGTCTCACCCTGGTGAGAACTGAACTGGGGACACTCCCCAGCTCAGCATATGGGCCTGCACAGGCCGGGCCCGGACTCGATCCTTGGTCCCCCAGAGTGCAAAGTGAGCGCCTAACTCACTGAGCCATCCCGGCTTCCCCAATGTTCAGTTTTAAGAGCTGATGCCAAATCAATGTAGACTCTCACTAGTAATGCATGAGAGTTTCTTTCTCTACAAGTCAATAAGAAAAAACGATAGACAACCCATTACAAATGGGCAAGATATTTGAATAGGCTAATTAACAGAAAAGCCAAGAAAGTGGGTACCTCTGGGGAAGAGGAGAAGGGAAACAATTAGGGAGGTAGGACAATAGAACCATGGGGTACAGATATAGGAAACAAATGTTCTCCTGTACCTGGCAGGTGAGTATACACTGCCCATTTTAATGCTATTCTCTAAAGAATAGAGCATGTCCTACACACTTTTTTTGTTTGTATAATTTATTTTGTAGTGAGTATACTTTCTTTCTTTCTTTCTTTCTTTCTTCTCTCTCTCTCTCTCTCTCTCTGTCTCTCTTTTAAGTAGCCAAGAGATTCCAGCTCTCTGACCTTTGCTTATATCTCCTTAATGTGTCAGCACTGGTGGGCGTGTGGTCTGAGTCCAAAGAGACAAAGGGTGGGGAGTTCGCCAGCTGGTTTAATCATCTGATAATTAGCCTGCTTTCTTTCCGGTCTCACCCGAATTCAGCTCAGTCACTTCCACACTTCTGTGCAGAACACCCTGGCAACACCCAACACCTGCGTATCAACTTCTATTACTCTCCGCTTTGGTGGCAATGACAAAAGACCAACTCAGGCAGAAAGCTAACTTATTGGGTCATAATCCAACTGTGGGGAGGGTGTGGGGTGAGCTGCTCAGGGGAAAGGGAATGAAGGGCGAGTCCTCTCGCCATTTCTCTCTCTGCTTCTTTCACTGTATTAATTAGGTTCGTTTTTGTCACACAGTTGAACTCATCCCCGACTGGAAGCGGAGCGTCTGGCGTTCTCAGGCTCATTTCTAGCATCTGTACCAATAGGAGTGATTTCCCTGTTCCCCTTAGTGTCCATTCAAATAAAGGACTTCAGTAGACCGGACCTGAGCCCCCCACCCATCCACATATAGCCCGACTTTGTGCTAAGCTGTCCCCATTAGACGCTTAAGTTGATGACACAGAGAAACGAGAGTGCGGATGAAACGGTGCTGTTCTGAGAAAGGCCTCTGCATACGTGTATTATAAATGTCCATCTTGCAGCTGACTTCCATTTTCTTCCTTCTACTTCTTCGGGGTGACTTCTCTCTTCTTACTGTGAGTCAAGGACACTGTCCCCTTCCAGATCTAGGATTCCACCTCCCCTATTACTTTCTCTGCGAATCTCAGAGACCACCTGCGAATGACAACGTCCTGTGATGCGCCCTTAGGCTTTCAAGGCACATTTGCTTTGGGGAGTTTTTCTTGGGGCTGCGGGAGAATGAAAGAAAAGCCCAGCTTGGTGCTGGGGGGGGAAACTGTTCGGGTAGGTCTGGGTGGGGCCTGTTGGAACAGGGAGTAATGAGGAAACACCTCAGTTCTGAAATCGGAACATAGGATCTACCACTGACTGGCTGAATGGCCTTGGGTGATTTCTGTCTCTTGTTTCCACACATGAAGAGTTTGTTCCTGACGGTGCCCAAGGGCCCGTAGCTCAGCATCTCTGTGCGAAAGTATCACAGCTCTTGGCACTGCGGGAGGTGACGTAACGCAGTGTCTGTGAATAACTTTGGGGAAATCCCCCAAGGTCCCGCCCAGGACGGTGGCTATTTCCTGGTAGAACTACAAAACTGTAGGTCTTGTAAAATTACAGGCCCGTCCCTGGCACCGGGCCACACCGGGCTGCATAAAACAGGGCTTGGCCTCGGCTCTTCGCCACACGCTCCCCTGACATCATGCGACCCAGCAGCTTCTTGGTCCTGGCGGTTTTCCTCGTCCTGGGGGTGCTGGCAGCCCATGCAGCTGTCACAGGAGGTGAGTGGACCAAGGGCCTGGCAGGGGCTGGGTTGGGGCTGAGGAGATGCTGTCAGGGGCCACCTGGGTCCAGGCAGGACTCTGGCCCTCACTTCAGCCTGTGGTCACTTCCACTGTATCCAGGAAGAGTAGAAAGTTACCGAGTGGCCTCCGCATGCTTTCTACCCCAGGACTGAAATGTCAGGGCTGTTTGTGGAAGAGGTGTTGTTACGTGGCCTTGGCCTTGGTGTGGATACCCCTGCAGAATGTGCAGTGAAGTGGGGAGCCCTGGATGCTGGGCTCTGGGAGTGAGGTCTGTTTCATGCCCTTGTGCCCCATGAAAGTACCTGAGTAATCAGTCTTCAAAGAGGAGGCTAAGGACCAAGAGGGCCTCAGAAATCAGGTGGGGTGAGGACCACTGTTTTACCAGGGAGAACATGGAGACCTAGAGAGGAGGGAGGAACTGTCACAGTCATCTTCAGAACCGGAGGAGCTCGGGTCTCCTGCATGTGTCTCAGGACGCTTTTCTCCTCCACTAAGTTTCCTCAGAGGTGACAATGTGTCCTTCTCACCTGTGGGAGTCCCCCCAAGCTAGGGTCTCCTCATGAGAGCACCAGGACTTGGAATGGAGGGAGGGCAAAGGACGGCCACCTCGGTCCTGCAGTCCCTTTCCCCAAAGCTCAGGGAATAGCCTTCCAAGAGCACAGGACCCAGCTGGCCTTGGAAACCCTTCCCCATCTCGGGCCATAGTTTGGGGGACACTGCAAGGACCTAGAGGAAAGATGAGATGGTTGAAGCAAGGACACTGGGTCTAAATGTGGGTACATTTCTTCTTTCCACAGTTCCTTATAAAGGTCAAGAAGCCGACAAAGGTCATGTTCCGGTCAAAGGACGAGGTCCGGTTAGAGGCCAGTATCCAGTCAAAGGGCAACGTCCATCCAAAGGTTTCACTAAGGCCGGCGCCTGCCCCGAGGTTCTGATCAGGTGCGCCATGCTGAACCCACCTAACGCCTGTATGAGCGACGCCGAGTGCCAGGGCGCCCGGAAGTGCTGTATGGGCTCCTGCGGGATGGCCTGTCTGAACCCCCAGTGAGGTAAGACCCCAATGCAGGAAGAGGGCACTCACTCCCCAGGGCACAGAGAAGGCTGCACAGTGGGGCATAATCCCGGGTTGGTGAAGGAGAGGCTATGGGGAGGTGGCAGGAGGCTGAGGGGTCTCTGAGGTTCTAACCGGGGTCCTGGGAGGGGCGCCGTGTGGCTGTGATCCTACCTCGCGCTGCCTCCGAGTGCTCTGACCTGCTGACCCACATCTCTGGTTCTCTTCTCTCCCACCAGGTGGAGCCTGGCTTTGCTGCACCTGCGAAGTCCCCAGAGCTGCAGTCGCCGGTCCCTGTAGCACTGCCCTTGCCCACACTGCTCATACTTCCTCTCACTGAGGTGCCCACGCCTGGAGCTGCTTCCCTCGCCGATTTTCCAATAAAAGACTGCTTTCTGCTCCATTTGTTTGGTTCCTATGACTTCTGTGTTCCTGCACTCCCTCTCCTCAGGGGGATGTGGGTGAGGGAGCCTCACGGGAGATGTTCCTGGTGTGTGAAGAGAAGCAAGGGGCAGGAACAAGAGGCCCATTCATAGGGCATAATATTAGAAATCCAGTAAACAACCTAGGAACTACAGTCTCCCTATCACCAGGAAATGGAAATTTTGCCCTGGCCCAGGACCAGGGAAACGAACAACAAAATGTTTCCAATTGACCTTCAGTACCGACCTGGCTACTGTCAGGCCTGCCAGTGTGACCAGCCAACCCTTGTGGCTAAATCTATAGCTCCCTCCTTCCTTTCCTTTAACATTTCCCAAGGACCTCTATCCTCCTGAGAAGACAAAGAGGCGGATGCTGGGAAATTCCTGCTGGGGAAGCATGTCACCTGTTGAGCTAGAGATGCCTCCAGTAACACGTGATGCCTCTGGGTTAAGCAGGGTCCTCTCCCAACTTTCTATTTTAAGATGTGGATGAGGAGGCAAAGACGCATCAAGTTCTTGATGTGTCAGTGTAAACGGTGAATGGTGTTCTCTGGTGACATAAAGTTGGGGGCAGGGCAGCCTTGAATAGTGAAGAGAGGGGAGGACATATATTGGGCAAACTTGAGTGACCTCATGGCCTACTTGGCCTGCTACCCTTGGACAAGCTCTCTGGGAAGGCCAAAGCCAGGAGGAAGAGCGGATTGGGTGGAGTGGGAAGAGCGCAGGCTTGGAAGTCATTGGACCTAAGCCGGGGGTGGCGAACCTGTGGCACACGTGCCCAAAGTGGCACGCGGAGCAATTATTTCGACATGCGGAGCTGTGAATACCATTTAAAAAATTATTGTTTATGCTCTTATAGACATAAAAATAATACCTCTATCTCACTCGATGGGTTGGCATGCAAATCGAGCGAGTATACTCTTATTTCATAAACTTTGGCACTCAATCGCCAAAAGGTTCGCCACCCCTGACTAAGCTCTGGCCCCAGCTTTGCCTCCTAACTTGCTGGATGACCTCAGACAAATCTCTCTCCTTCTCTGAGCCTCAAGTGCCTATTCAATTTGAAAGGTTGGGTGCAATTATCCCAGAAGTAGTCCAGCTTTGACATCCTGGCCCTGAAACATCTCTTCTTTTTGTGTTGGGCTCCTGCTGTGAGTGGAAGTTGGGGGCAGAGGCTTGTGGGGAGAGGATGGGGAGCCATGAGCCTCTTCTCTCCCGAAGCATACAAGCCAGGGCTTCCCACTCACTCTCCAGGGGATTGGCTGGACTGAGCTTTCACTCTGGGGCATCTTGGAGGACAGGCGAGAGCCGTGCTTGACAAATACCAAATACACCTCTGGCGGGAAGAGTATCCTGTGCATTTAGTCTTCTCTGTTCCAGATCCTGTACTAAGTATGATCTATGTATAGTCTTATTTGTTTCTCACAAGGACTCTGTCAGATGGGTTTTATGCACATGGCTTTGCCATGAGAGTGGATCCATTACCACACAAAATCACATCGTTGGTAAATAATGATACATCCTATTTTTATTATAAACTATCAATAATCAGAATATGGAACAACAAGACATGACCACTTACAATATCAACAAAATTATACCATTGCTACAAATAGACTTAATAAGAGGCAGGAAGACTTTAAAAAAGAAACCTCACAACTGTTCATGAGATACATAAAGAAAGGCTTGAATAAATTTCACTGTGCTGCCAAATGGGAAGACCTACAACGTAAAGACATCAATATTTGCCTATTCAATTTACTCTGGTTATTTTCCAGCTTTATTGCAATGAAATTGACACCTCGTGTGGTACAATCTAAGGTGTACAATGTGATGAGTTGATAACCAAATATTGAGAAATGTTTACCACAATAAGGGTAGTTAACAATTCTTTCACCTCATATAACTGTTGTGAATATGAGAACACTAAAGATCTACTCTCATAGTGTGTGTGTGTATATATATATATATATATATATATATATATATGTATATATATATATATATATACACACACATATATTGATAACAGCATTCTAACAGATGGGAGATGACATCTTGTGGTTTTGATTAGCATTTCCCTGATGGTTAGTGATGTCAAACACCTTCACATGTACTCGCTGGTCATTTGTATGTCTTCTTTGGGAAACTGTCAGTTCAAGTCCTCTGCCCATTTTCCAATTGGATTCCTCATAGTGGAGGAAGTTTGCAGCTTAATTTAAATATAACACATTCAAAACTCTAGGGTTTTTTTTTCTTTCGGTTTTGTTTGTTTGCTGGCCTGATAATGGTGGTGATTCAATGAACTTAAAACTTATACTTAAGTGCATATAAAAGGAAAAAATTTTATGAATGTCCATGGAATTTTAATATTTGAAAACAAAGATTAATTTGAGGGCATTTGAATCTCCTGGCCTTAAAGCTAAGTAATAACACATAATATGATGGGTTTGTTAGAAGAATAAGGAGTCAGACAGAGAAATCAATCAACAGAACAGAAAACCAAGAAGCAGGCCTTATTGTACATCATTTAGATCAATGTCATATTCCAAATCAATGAACAAAGCTTGGACTATTAAAAAAAAACAAAAAAACAGAACTCAAACTGCAGGTTCGCATTTGCAAAAATAAAAGGACCACCTCTTGTTTGAATGAGCATGTAGATTAAGCTATGGCTCCGATGAGCTCGTTTCTTTTCCATCAGTGTGAGCAGTCCACGGCTAGTCAAGAATGGAGAGGCAGGAGGTGAGGAGCAGCCGCGGCCCTGACAGCATCTGCGGGGGCAGGAGCTGTGGTTTGCCCCTCTGGCCTCCATCCTCTACGGTTTCCTACAAAAAAAAGCTCCCACCAGAGCCCTGGAGCAGCTACTCCCCAATGTGTATGCACATGTGCTATGGATCCCCACAGCACAAGGGGTGCACCATGTCTGACAGGAAGGTGTGCAGCTCAGACCGCCTTCCAGAAGCGACTCTCTGCCCAGCTGCCTGGACAGTGGCCCTCTGACCAAGGACAACAAATGCTCCTCAGGCGTTACCTCGTGCTTCAGCTGAGATCACCCTCTACCAGGGCGCCTCTAGCCAGGGACAGAGGAAGGCTGGGGTACTAGGGTCCTTCCCTGGATGCCCAAGGGAGGTCTACTCTAATGGAAAAATCGTTGCTGCAGAGCTCCCCGTTGGGCTGATGGAGATGTCATCAGACCAGCAGGAGGCTGCCCTGTACCCAGTCCTGCTCTCACAGGTATTGCTTTGCAATGAAACTTGCTGTCTTACCTCTGTCTCAGCTCCTGTTCCCCAGAGAACAAACTGAAAGATGTGGCTCAGAGAATTATGGAGATTCTGGCTCAGGGGCGTTGTAAGAATGAGAGTGTCCAACAGTGTGGTCACAGCCAGAACCACATCTCAACATGTGTGAGGTGGACACTCACCACGGTCCCCGGTGTCTCTGGGTCATGAGTTGCTATGGCTGATAACACGGCATGGCCCTGGGAAAGAATGCCCCTTCATTCTTGGTGCTTTGAGTCACTCAGCAAAGACCTGAAGGGCCAAGTGGGAATATTGGATTTGTAATAGCAAGAGCAGAGCAGAGCAGCCCTGGGTGTCAGGGGTGAAGGAATGTGATTTGTTCAGTTTGTGTAGTGGGAGACCAGCTGTCGAGTGTCCGCTCAAAGAGGAAGGTGCCAAAACGTAAGAAGGGAACCCCACCTAGTGGGCAATCAACAAACGTGCCAGTATCCCTTACACTGTGGGTTTTCACAGGGTTCCAAACTTCCTATGAAACTCCAGGGACTCTCTCTCACAGGCAGTTACAGAGGAAACAGCAAAAATGTTGCCACCTCTGAAACAAAAGGCCACACTCCCCAGTCACCGTGGAAATGTCCCTAGGAAAATGCTTCCTCATACTGAGCTAGACAGCAGGACTTCTATCAGTTTCTGCATCAGCAGTAATTTATTTCAGGAGGTCACTTTTCATGAATCTGAATTATTTCTCTGTCCCTAGTTTAAGCACAGGTTACAGTCTCAGCGTTTCCATACTGGATGATGCTATGTCTTCCCTTTCTGCAGCTTGATGTTTTTATAGAGACACTAATCCATCTGCCTCTCAGTCTTTTACTCCCGAATCACAACAGGACATGTCACTACATGCTCCCTTGCCTCCAGCCAAGTTGATGTCACATCTTGTCCAGCCAACAGTGCCATGGCCTTGGATGTCACTTCCACTCCTCTCCCTGGAAGTGAGGTGCTGCCGCTGCCATAGGCTTCTGGAATACATTCTCACTTCTTCCTTTCTTTGTGTCTGTTTGGTACTCACACGAGTCCTCACATCCATGATGGAGTCTCTGTGTGTGCTATTTGAACCAGGGCACGTGCACGTGGGGAGGCCACAGAGAAGGCAGGGAGGGCAGGCAGCTGGACTTTCCATATTCCATGGGGACATGGGCTCAGCCTCCCACTCCCAAGACTGATCTGGTGAATACACCCTAATTATAGTGACAGAGTTCATATGCTTGACAGTCAAGAAATGAAAGTTGCCTAAACCATGCTCATTCCCAGTGTGAGCACAAGAGTGGCTGCTATGCACCCTCCTTCCATTCTGAGTTCTAGCCCCAGCTGCTGGCTTATAGTTTAGCCAACTATCTAAAAGCAGGGGATAGGAGGTAGGAGGGCTTCCAAGGCCCCTTGGCTGATATTCTCTAAATCATAAAGACAGGTTCAACTGCCTCATAAAGGCAGGTTCAGCTCTGCATGAAGTGAAGAGGAGAGAGCAAGAATGATGGGAGAGACTAGAAGTTCTGGGGTTGCATGATATTAGTGAAATGACCCAGAGATGCTGGCGGAAGTGCCCAGGATGAGCACTGCAGTCTTAAAACATCCGGGAAATTGGGAACGGCTCAGCTCCTCCCAGACTCCTCCCAGAGACAAAGCATTCTCCAGGAGAGGAGTTTTGCTGAGCTGAAACCCTGACGCCGTACCTACTGCGCTATGTGCCCCCTGAGGATTGAGTGGTCAGGGACACTGATAATTTAGGAACATTCTCTGGCCATTTCTGAGACTCTCATTGTCCAGAACCTCCTCAGATAAGGACACTCTGTCCTAGCCAGCCATGTGTGTCTGTCCCCAGGAGTCGAGCATGACAAAGGTCATGCACAGGTACCAATGCTTCTCAGATTGACCAAGGTGCCCTGCGCCACAAACTTCTGCTGAATCCACAGTTGCAGGTTCCCTGTGACATAATCCAGACAAACACTCTCATCTTGCAGATGGGAAAACTGAAGTCTAGAGGCACCATCCAAGTTTACAGTAGGAATCAAGGGCAGAGCTGGGGCTGGGAGTTCCCTGTCATAATATGTTTTTTCTCTTTCTGTAGGATGTTGACTAAGTCAGGAGGACCAGTAGCCTTAAAAAAAAAAAAAACACAGCAAAAAAACATGACAACCCAAGACTTGTTGATCTATTCGTTTTACCTGAACCAGAAATCAAGTTCATATCAGGAACTCTAGGGAAATAGAATGACTCAAGCCAAAGATTTAAATCAAAGATAACATGAAAACAATGTGTAGGGGGAAGCCGGGATGGCTCAGTGGGTAAAGCGCTCACTTTGCAGCCCCAGGGACTGAGGATCGAATCCCAGCCCCGGCCCGTGTGGACCCATATGCTGAGCTGGGGAGCTCCCCCAGTTCAGTTCTCTCTCTGTCTCTGTATCTCTCTCTCTCTCTTTCTCTCTGTCAAAAACAATAAAGAAAAAGAATTTTTTTTTTTTAATTTTAAAAAAAGAAAAAAAGAAAAAAAAGAAAATGATGTGTGGTGTCCGATGGGTGCTCGGCTTATTGGGGATCACATTATAAAATAAATAAATGCCTACCCTCTTAAAACAAATGTAAAATAATATTGAATGTCAACTATATTTAAAAAAAAAATATATATATATATATATATAGTCCTAGAATGTAAAGTATAGCATAGGAAGTATAGTTGATGGTATTATAATAGCTGTGCATAGTGTCAAATGGGTAGTAGATTTGTTGGAGTTCTCACTTTGTGAGATGAGTAAACGTGTAACCACTATGTTGTTTTGTTCACCTGAAACTAATAATAATAATTTTTAAAAGATAATGTAGATTTGGAGAGAAGGGGAGAAGAATTTAACTATCAATGGATACTCCACAAAATGCATGTGTTCTGCATCATTGTGGTGTCCTCTCAAGGATCTTTCGGCTCTTCTCTTGCCAGTTACTCTTCACCAGGCAGAGACATTTGCTTAGAATCCTGGAGTCTTTCTCAAGCAAGACAGGTTTCAAGAGACCAGGCCTCTCCCATCTGGTACCAACTCTTCTGGGTGCACCCACAAATCTGGTTCTTTCCATTACTTTTTTTTTTAAGATTTATTTTTATTGTTTTTGACAGAGAGAGAGATGCAGAGACAGAGACAGAGAGAAGGGGAGGGCCCAGAACAGTCTCCATAGTTGCACATCATTGGTTTTTCCATATAGTTTCATTCCACAGGTGGGCGAGGGGCTGCACAGGGCAGGAACTGGGCCGGGGTCTCACCCCGGTGAGAACTGAACTGGGGGCACTCCCCAGTTCAGCATATGGGTCCGCACAAGCCGGGGCTGGGATTCAATCCTCGGTCCCCGGGGCTGCAAAGTGAGCGCTTAACCCACTGAGCCATCCTGGCTTCCCCTTACCATTACTTAAGATAGGCAATGCTCTTTGCCACCAAGCAAGCAGGAGCAACTCACACTTTTAGAGGAGTGCAGAGAGAGCTGAAAGGATTATTTGGGCAGGGGTTCACATTCCAAAATGGCCTCATTAGACTTTTGACCTTAAAAACATGAAATTTATATAAAGCCATGGAGGCATAAAGGCAGGAGTTAAAGCAGAAAACATTCATCACCCAACTTAAACTTGTGTCTCTACAGTCCACAATATATTGCTATTCTCCATAAATCTGGAAAATGGCTTAATAATAGCTCTTTATCTTGCATCGTCTTTGTGCCTGTGTGTGTTTCAAACGTTCAGGTATTCAAAGTAAACCCTTCAAATGTACCCAGTTCTGCAATGTGTTGGGAGGGGTAGTTTAGATTGTTCCAGAAACCATAGTGAGAGGAATGGAGTTTTTCACAGAGGAATGGCCTAGGAAAGACAGTCAATGTCCTTCCATTGCCTCAAACTCCACTGCATAAAGCAAGAATTGTTGAGGGTTAGAGCAGCCCCGACACTCCCTGAAAGGCAGGGAGCACTTGTGGGCTCTGAGAAGTTAGGCCCCCCGGAAGTTATTGCAGCTCCTCTTCCGGGTGGGGGGTGACAGGAAACGGAGAGGTCAAATCAAGGCCCGTGAGGCCTTGGACCCGGGACCTACGGCGCCCCCTGCTGGCGGGCTCCTGCCGTCGACACGACACGGACTCCGCTCCGTTCGCCCGCGCGCAGGTCTGGTGGGATCATTATGAAGCTGAGCAGCCTCCCCCTACTCACCATGGTCTTCCTCCTCCTCTGCCTCCCTATGGCGCGGCCTGAGTCCAAGAAGGGTGTGTGTCCTGTGTGGCTGGGGTGGGGAACATCTCCTCAGAGGAGTCCATGGGGCAAGCTGGCACGGATGCCCAGCCACGTCCCTCAGGTGGCCTTTCTCCTCAGCCGTAGAGAAGCCTGGATTCTGCCCGGAGTTCTTTCTGCGCTGCCCTTTCGTCCTGTGGCCGCTGTGCCGGCGCGATCGAGGCTGCAGGGGGGCCGAGAAGTGTTGCTTCTACAACTGTAGACGTCAGTGTACGGAGCCGTGGGACGATCTGGACTGAGGTGAGAACCGGCCATTCTCCACTTTGCCCCGGAAACGTCCCTGGAGAGGCAGGTGCCACCGAGGGAGCTAGAACTGCCAGTGCCTCAGGAATCACTGCGATCAGAGCGTGAAGATGGGCATCGCCCTGGCCTTTGCCTCAACGATAGGAAAGAGGGCGGCGCAACGGGCCTCTTCTCCTCAGAAAGTGCACAATTGGTTGCATGGAGTGGGCGTCGCGCTTCTCCTGGTGAAGGATGGGGGACATTTGGGCAAGTCAATCAGCTGTTATTGAATTTGTATTAGGACAATTTCAATTGCCAGTGTTTTTTTTCTTCCAGTCTCTGAAATGAATCATTTTCCTCTTCACAGTTAAATTGTGAGGGAAAGGGTTGTAGGAGTCGAATTCCTGATTCTGGGCCTCTGAGTCCTTGGCAGCTCCTCTCAGCACTCTTGGGAAGACAGTAGCTGGTGGCCTTCAGACCACAGTGGCCTTGGGGCCCCTGCAGATTTGCACCGTATCTCTGACGCTCTTTTCTCCCCTCAGGTAGAAACCCCTTGTTCAGCAGGACAGAGAAGACCCTGGTCGTACAGGCTGCAGCTTGGAAAACTGATCTGCATGTCTTCCACGCGTACCTCACCCCGAGGGCTTCCTTTTATCAAGAATTAAATGCTTCGCCTGAAACGAATTTTAAAGAAGAGTTAAAGGCTTATTAATATGAAAACAACACACAAAAATAAAGTATGGTCTGTTCAAAACTACTGTACATAAAAATCTCTCCTTCTCTCTCCCCACCTTTCTCTGTCTTCAGCTTTCTGGGGAGAACTTTTAGGGTTTGCACAAAAGGATGGGGGTTACTGCTTCACATTTGGTTTTGATCAGTTCCCGCACTTCTGTCTTTCTGATCTGTTTCTCTCTTTCAGTGTCTTCTGACACTCAGATTCTCTGTTGGTCAGATTCCAGAATCTGACCTTGGGCCCTGGGGCATTTTGAGTCCTATTTTCTGTGTTTGGACCTCATGAAATGTGTGCACATTATCCTGAGGTGGAAGACAAGCCTTTTTGTTACATGTTCCACAGTGCTGCTGCTGGTGGCCCATCCACTGGCTGGAGGAAGTAGTGTGATCTAGGACTAGATTTGGGACTTTGGGTTGGAAATGGAGATGTGTTGGTTCGAGGCTACTCGAGGGTCTTTTAGGCCATTATGTTCCAGGGAAAGGAAGTCTTGTCTGTTGCCCTGTGGCTACCTTGATTCCTAGTTTGGGAGTTGAGACCCTAATGCACCTAACATTGAAGACTGAATTAGCCTTCCGGCTTCTCACTGTCCACTACATGATTATGACTTGAGTAGGATCACACAGGGTTTTCAGGTCACAAAGAGTGGGTTTTAAAATGGTGCATCTGGTCAGTCTACTCAGTTGTGATTTGCTTCACAGCGTTTTCAAGCGTTTTTACTTCCAATCACAGTGCCAAGGGGTAGTGTGCTCAATTTCCTCAATGTCCTTCCTCTTCCTTAATCCTTCTCCATGACTAATCAGGGAGGAGGCCCCCGGCCGGTTCCTGCCCTGTGCAGCCCTGCGCAGCCCTGCCCCACCTGTGTAATGAAACCATGTAGAAAATTAATGATGTGCTACTATGGAGACTGCACTGCGCGCACACACACCACACACACACACCGCTGCCTTCTCTCTGTCTCTATCAAAAACAAAAATAAATCCTGTTAAAAAATGGGACTGGGAGTATTGGCCAAGGAGACTGATGGCTAATCCTCAAGATTTATTACATGAATTTAACTTTCAGTGTCTGTTGATTCTATGTGGTGGAGCGGTGATGGTAGGGAAGAGGGAGGGAGAAATCAATCTTTGTTGGTGGGAGGAAGAGGAAAATGGTTGTCAGCTTCCACTCGATTAATTTTTGCCTGAAAGGTTCCCAACTTCTATAGAAAGAAATATAATTTTATTACATGGGTCCTTTACTTCTGACCTTGCTGTGCTAAGCAAGTGTCTGCCCCTCCAATACTCTGGATAAATTTTAAAACTGTTCTATGCTGTCTGCAGAGTTCTGTGCTCAC
The DNA here is from genome assembly GCA_004027555.1 of Craseonycteris thonglongyai. Taxonomy (NCBI): domain Eukaryota; kingdom Metazoa; phylum Chordata; class Mammalia; order Chiroptera; family Craseonycteridae; genus Craseonycteris; species Craseonycteris thonglongyai. The sequence continues at coordinate 28,692 of PVKE010012112.1, forward strand.
ATCACTTCCTAGTCCCTTGGTTTCTCTCTCTCTCTCTCTCTCTCTCTCTTTTCTTTTTTCAAGAAGAGGGTGGGAGAAACTTTCTCTCATCTGAATTCTCTTCAAATAGGTTGCCTTTCAGGGAAATCAGTTTGAGGGGGTATCTCTTTCTTCCAACCAAAATAAACCTTGACTCAGTCTCTCAATGTATAGGCAACATGGGTTTTGAGAAATCCCTTGGCCAGGTTTCAAGAACTGAGGCTGATTTCTAATTCTGCTACTGACTCAGTCTGCGACATTGAACGAGTTCCTTGGCTCCTCATTTGTATAATGAATGGACGATCCAGCTGGCCTTCAAAGTCTCCCTTTGATCTGCTATAATGCATAGAAGCACCTTTGAGGGAAAGCCCCAGTAGGATGGGCCATGCCATCTATTACTAGTTCCACACACTCCCTACGACTGTGGGTTCCCCTCAGTCTCTTTCCCCCACCTCAGCCCTGTCTTCTGTAGTTGCTGTGGTCAGCTTCCAGGGCACCTGTCAACCTGGTGATGGTGACTCATGGCTGTCCCAATTAGCTACAACTAGAATGTCAAAGATAGTCTGTGTAGTAACAACTTCTCAATGTAGAGATGGGGAAACGGAGGACCAAAGAGAAGAAATGCTCAAGATCAGACCGTAAGTCGGGGGTGGAGCTGAATCGCCTTTATCTCCAAGCCCCACATGCTTCCTCTTTATTTTCAAGTTACTTTTTTTTTCAGATTATGGAGCAGGTGCTGTGGTGTGCTGTCCAGGCCCCGGTTAGGGCTGAGTCCTCACGCCTACAGGTGCAGGGAGTGCCTGCTGCTGGCACTCACAGCTCAGTTCCCCCCTGGGAATTTCCGAGGCCAAGGTCATAACCCATTCCCAGGGCAACCTGTATCCACTGACTATTGACTTAGGGGTTCAAAGGCCTAGCTCCCTTGCTCCTAGATCCAGAGCCTCCCATGAAGTTGGCTGAGACTTTGTTGCAACTGCATCACAACTCCACTTCTCCCTCTCCCCAGGCCGACTTCTTTTACCTCTCACAGGTGTTGCTCCTCAGAATACTCCCCAGGAAACCTCCTGCACGTAAATACAGTAGACTTTCTGTTGACAGGAACTCAAGCAACCGGCAAGGAAAATCAATGCTACATTTATGCAGCATGGGTGCCTATCAACTGAGAATCTACGCTACCGGCTACCTCTGAGACTGCTTCCCAGGGAGCCTCACCTAAGGATGGTCGTAAAGAGTGACCATTACCCCAAAATTCATTAACAGTAGAAATTGTTCCGGGACAGGGCAATGTCAAGAGAATGAGAAGACAGGCCACAGACTGGGAGAAATTGTTTGCAGAAGACAAATCTGAGAAAGACCTGTTATCCACAATTTACAAAGAACTATTAAAACTCAGCAGTAAGGAAAGAAACAAACAAAAAACCAAAAACAGCTTTTAAAAGGGACCAAAGACTTTAACTTACACCTTACCAAAGAAGATGCACAGATAGTAATGGCCACCCAGCTGTTCCCTTCAGGATTACATCATTGTTTCCATAACTGCCCTGGACAAACCCGTTGTTCCCAGTTCTCGGTTTCTATCGCAAATCTGTGTATATGTAAATCCTGATGCATAAATCATTTTTTCTTTATTTCAGATTTTACTGCTAGGACAGATGCCTAGAAGCGAAACATACCAGGTCCAAGGGTTTGAATATGTTTAAGGCTTTCGACATAAGTCAACCCCACTCCCTGCTTGGCCTTTATGAAAAATCAAGGGAGGCAGAGAATAGAAGTAGTCGTGTTAAGAGCTTACGGGGCCCTCAGGAAATGTTCTTCCCTTTGAATGAGACACAGCAAATGTGCCTGTCAACATCCAGACCTGGACTGCAGACACACCCATCTGCTTAGCCTTGATGCCCCCACCTACAGAGTGTATAGTCCTGGCATCTACAGACAGGTGTGCCAGGCTCGTGAGACTTTGATGTGCACAAGGACCATACAGCGCGGACTCGGGGTCAGTAGGTCTTGCATGGGGCCAGAAACACCATATTCCCCAACCTCTCAGCTGTGCGGCTGCTGCTGGTCCGTGGGCCACGCCCTGAGTAGCGAGCAGGTTGCCGTAGCGACCCAGCAGGCACATGGAAACACCTGCAGGCAGAAGTGAAAACCCGCACAGGCACATAGATGTGCAATGTCTCCGAAATGCACTAGGAAACAGCAGCCAGACCTCCGCCGGCGTGGGTCCGCGCTCCGTGCAAGCGCCTGCAACCCGAAGAGGGGCCCTGCTCGGTGAGTTTTACTGAAAGTCCCACTGATTCGTGCCAGGAGAGGAGGGACAAGACAGACTGACGGCCGGTGTTTGGGCAGTGCAAGGGATGGGAGGGACAGAGGACAGGACAACCTGGACAGTCTCTCCTCAAAATACGTGCTGCTCCTGTGAAATGGGGCTGGATTCCTCCTAAACTGTTGGATCCAGACCCCTTTAGAAGCTGGCAGACTTCACTGCCCCGGGCTCACGCCTGAAACGGCAGCAACTCCCTTAGCCACCCGGCTTCTCAGCTGCCTGCGGGTCAGAAAGGCAGGGAGCGTCCGGGAGACCAGCACTTTGGAGGGGAGACCCTGGCTCTACTCCCACTTTTCATGTCCTGTGAAAACATGCACAAGACCCTTCCCTGGGCTGAGCCTTGGTCTCTCCATCTTTGCACGAGGAACCGGACACATCCTCATCATCTGTACTTTCCTTTTACCCTCCTCTCCTTTCTGCCACCTGCGACTCAGGCATCTGGCATTTCTGCATGTTGCTCCGTCTATATTGCGGGGGTCATGTAATCCAGTGACTGCAACATACAGAGAGGGAAACGGGGCCCCTTCAAGGACAAGGTACTGACCCACCTGATTTGGAATCTCCCTCCTGTCCATAGACCTTGCAGCCCCCAGCCAGGGATTCCCCTAATGTGACTTTGTCTAACGAAGAACCCAGTTACAAGTTGGATTTAAGACACTGAGACTAGTTCCCAATGAGAGGGTGCTTTCAGCCACTTGAGAGGATGTTTGCATTTTCTGTGGGTGTGCTTGTGTGCACACTTTTGAGATTTTCCAAGATTTTTTTGGTGAGGTTTTTCATTGCCAGATGTAACTTCATACTTCTAAAATGAACGTTTGTATTTCTGATGTACACACAGTGCTATATAATTTGCCCCTATGTTCATTTACATCTATTTTAATTAATTTATTGTCAAATATAACACAGGGAGGGATGCCAGGATAGCTCCGCAGGTTGAGCACTTGCCTCACAATCACAAGGTCCGGGATCAAGTCCCAGACCTGGCCCGTGCAAACCCATATGCTGACCTGCAGAACAACTGGTATCCGCCCAGATGCCTGGGTGGTGAAGGTTCTTGCCTTCCACACGGGAGGCCCCTGATTCGGTTCCTGCCCTGTGTGGCCCCACATCCACCTGTGTGGAATGAAACCATATCACCGTTATGGAGACTGCTCTGGAACCTCCCCGTTTTCTTTCTCTCTCTCGTTCTCTCTCTCACCTTCTCTCAAACAATAAAATAAATCTTAAAAAATATATATAACACAGGGAGAAAAGTGCCTACCACATGAATATGCAAAATAATAGCAAATTCCATGTGAGATCAAGAGTTAAAAAGTGTTTTTAGTGACATAGAAGCCCCTGTATGCCATTTTCCACCCATACTCCCCTTCCTCAACCAAAGGAACCAGTGAACTGATGTTTGTAATCACTTCCTTGCTTTTCGTTGTGGTCTGATTACATAAGAATCATCCCCAAAGGCTAGCCTTTCGTTCTGCTGCTTTTGAACTTTATAGAAATGCTATCAAACAGTCTGTTTGCTTTCACTCACCATTATGGTTTGAAGTTTATCCACATTGTTGCCGGTAGCTGTATATTGTTCATTTACTTTTTCATTCAGTTTGCACCTATACCAGACTTCTTCTTTTATTCTAGTACTGATGGACAACTAGGCTGTTTCCAGGCATTAGCTATGATTTTGAATGATGCAGCGATGAACATTTCTGTGCATCCTCTTGTACACACGAGGACGCATGCTTGTCTACACTGCATTGGGGCGTGCTTTATCACAGACTATGTGTTTTCTCAATTTTATTACCTTGTGACCAGCTGTTTCCCAAAGAAGTGTCCCAGCTTACTCCCCCACCAGCAGTGGATGGGAGTTCCGATTGCTCCTGATCCTTGTAAAACAAACAAACACAAAAACTAACAAAAAATCCGCAATGTTGTCAAATGTTTCCACCCTTGTCAATTTGGTGGATATGTAGTAGTGTCTTTCTTTGGGTTCCAATTTTCATATCCCTGGTTAGTACTGAGGCTGTGCACTTCTAAGATGTTTGGGGTGTGTGTGTGTGTATGTGTGTGTGTGTGTGTGTGTGTGTGTGTGTGTAGGCTGCTCATTAATTTGGCACATTTTTCTACCACGTTGCCTGTTCTTTACGTATTTATTTATAGGGATTATTTACTGTATATTCTGAATGTGAGCCCTGTGTTGGTGACATGCATTAGAAATACCTTCTCCCACCTGTGCTTGGCCTTTTTGTTTTCGTAACAGTACCTTTTGTTAAACAGAAATTTAAACTTTTTTGTTGTCAAATTTACCACGTATTTTCTTTAGAGTATTTTTGTGTCCTCTTTAAATAACCTCTACATTGAGGTCATGAAAACATTGTCCTATGTCAGAGTCTAAAATCTTTATGGTCTTGCCTTTCATATAAAGTCTACAACATGGTTGGAACTGGTTTTGCATATCATGAGAGAGAGTGGTCAAGTTTCTTATATTTTTTCTTTGTTAAACTATGGAATTTGTCCCAGTGCCATTTATTGAAAAGTCTCCCTTTTTCCCTGCTGGTTTGCAAAGTAACCCGTGACATATAATACATCAAATTCCTGCACACGTCGGGGGCTGTTTGGGGCTCTTTATTCGCCCCCGTTTGGGCTGGTTTTCAATGCATTGCCTCTTGGCCCCGAATCCACGCTTCACGGCCGGCCTGCAATAATTCTGCCTTGGCAGCCAACGGGCCGCTAACGGTGGACGAGGAAGGGCCTCCGTCCCGGTGCTGGTGTGCTTTCCCTTGTCCTGCTGCTGCGCGGCTCTAGGGTTCCCCCGTGGAGCCCACGCAGCGGGGCGCGGTCGCCAGCACCCCACTCGCAGCTCCCAGAGTTCCAAGGACAGCGGGCGGCTGCATCCTGGGGGCTTCCCGGTTAGTTCAACAGCACCCCCGGCAGGCAGCTCCCAGAGCCTCTCTCCAGCGCCCCCTGCTAGCCTCTGCCCACGGACTGAGCACCAGCTCGGGGGTGGGACAACCCCGCCGGCGTCTCCACCAACCAAGGCGCTACCACCACCGCTTCTCCAAGGAGTCTGAGTCCTAACCTCCCCCACACTTGCCCCTGGCGCACTGTGAGCCACACAAGCCCTGGCTGGCTGTCTCACAGGAATTGGGCAGGGGCCAGGGGCGGAGGGGCAGGCCTCACACATTGCTCATAGACCACTGGGCACCTTCCAGGCTTCTGATCTGATGAGAGTACAACCCCAGGTCCAAGGCCTCATACCTTCCACTCCAGCCCCCTGCCTCTTGGACCCAGCCCCAGCCCCAGCCTGAGGAGGAAGCATCATCTTTGGCATATACACACCTAGGAGTAGAATCGCTGAGTCACACGGTCATTCTATGTTTAACTTTTGATTTTCTGAGGAAGCACTGAGTTGTTTTCCACAGTGGTGGTCGATCCGCACAACGGTATATTATTGAGTCATACACAGAAATGAAGAGCTGACACAGGCTACAATGTAGATGAACCTCCAAAACTGTCATGTGGAAGAAGTCACACACAAAAGGGCATCCATTGTACCAATCCATTTATATGAAACATCCACAATAGGAATACAGACAAGAGGCAGACTCGTAGCTCCCAGGGGCTTGGGGGTGAAGGCGAGCGGGGGTGACTGCTTACTGGGTAAAGGTTTCCATTTGTGGGGACGAAAGTGTCTTGGAACAAGATAAAGGTGATAGTTGCACAGCATTGTGACTCTACTAAATGCCACTGAATTATAGTCTTTAAAATGGTTAGATTTATGCTAATGAACCTTGCTTTAATTGTTAAAATTGAAAAAATTTCCTGATGGACATTTTAAAGGTGCAAACCCTGTTTATCTGAGCCTACTGCCAAACTCATTTTACAAATACAAGGGCTGTCCAGAAACAATCCACCCATAAACACCTCTATTTTTCATATTACGTAGCTGGATACTGTCTGGACAGCCCTTGTATGCAGAAAGTATCCTTTTTCCAGTTACAACTACCATTGTTTTCTTTTTTTCGGGAATACAGCTAGATGTAAATTCAGGGAAGCTTATCTTTTGTTCAAAACTTTATCCAAAGCTGTTGATTATTTTACAACACGATACCCCCAAGAGGAACACTTTCTATGACCTGCATCACGTTGACAGATAATACAAGCTCTTGGCAACTTCCGTGCACCGTTACAAACCTCAGCAGTGGTAGCATGGAGAGGGGAACCTAAGATTAGGATATTCCTGGGATCCCCCGATCTGGCCAGATGTCACAGCAACACAGGGTATGACATCTGCATTTAAGGTCTTGCGTCACAGTTCCTTGTGCAAAAGTGAAGATAGAAATGCCAGGCAGATGCTCCCCGATGGGTAAACAGGCAGGTAATCACTTTTCCATGGCCCAGGTCACCAAAGGCTGTGGTCATAAGTGGGTTGTGTGAGGCCAGCCTCCTCCTGATCTTTCACAATGGGAATACGTGTCTTCCCGCTAAACGTCGCCTTAGCACTGGCCTTCTCAGAATTGGATACTTCCAGGCCTTAATCACCACAGGAACGAGCAAGACCACGGCCAACGCCATCACTCTGCGTCTCTCCCACCACTCCTGGTTGCAGGAGAATAAGCAATCTTCCTGTTGGCCAATGTTGAACTTTCCCTGCCAATACAACTCGTAACTTCAGTCCGCCTCTGGTCTATTTGCTTCTGGTCAGTGCCAAGAACTTTTAACTGAAGCCTAGTATCTTATTGCACAGACATTAATTTGTTCATTCTGCTTCACACTTGATGTAAGCTTCCCATCTGAACACTCACATCGCTCTTGGATTCTAGAAAAATCTTCTCCCATTACTTCTTTGAATGTCTCCTCTTTCTTTTCTCTCATTCTAGAACTTGAGCTGTTATATGTCACCCCCTCTTATTTTTTCCATATCCATCTGTTCTTGGTTTATATCTGCCTATTTTTATTTTATACCCTCTTTTTATGAGTATTATGCCTTTTATCCTCTCAAGGGGCTTAAAATTCTTATTTCAAAGTTATTTGGGGGATTAGGCTGCTATTTGCAGTTTGTCTTTCATGAACTCATCTCCTAATTATTGTTTGTTGGCTATTGTTTCAAGAGATCCTTTGAAACTTGGTTCATCCTTCTATAGGTTGAGGGGTTTAAATAAGATGATGCAGGTGCGAGGCATAGCACAGTCTCTAGTACGCTGTCAGTGCTTCATATTTGATGCTTTTCTTCGCTCCCCTGTCTCACTACATGAGTCCAAAGAAGCAGAAGAGTCAGTAACTCTGGAGACGGCAGCTGTGCCCACTGGAGACACTGAGAAGGGCTGTGAGCTAGAATAGAAGGCTAGAAAGGCCAAAACTCATGGAGAAACAGAAAGCCAGAGAACCTAGAGAGCTGTGGAATTCAGAAAGGGAGGTGCAGGCCCTTCTTGCCCTTGGTTTTCCCATCTGGGAAGCATGTCTAGCTCACGTTACCAAGTAGAAGAAACAGCTCCAGGAGTGACACCCCTGCCCACCACTGCAAAAGACACTGGCCTTTTAAATATTCAAATTGCCGGGGACCCCAAGAGTGCTGAGGGTACTGTGTTCCCCCCAGGAGACCTGGGCTCAAGAATCCCCCAAAATGTAAGGGCCCTGTGACCAGTCTTATCAAGTTCTGGACACCAGGAGGCCCAGGCCCAGTGTCAGCCCAGACTCTGTGCCTTCTCTCCACCCAAGCTTGCTTTCTTTCTTTTTTTTTAAACCTAGACTTATTTTTATTGGGTTGTTTTTTTTTTAACATACCGGTAGTCAGAGAGAGAGAAGAGGGAGGGCCCAGAGCAGTCTCTGTAGTTGTATGTCATCAGTTTTCGACATGGTTTTGTTCCACACAGGTGGGCGGGGGAGCGCAGGGCCGAACTGGGCTGGGGGCCTCCTGCATGGGAGGCATGCCCCCTCGAGCCAGGGGCCGAATGGGGGGGCAGGAGGGGCAAGAATTGAACTGGGGGCCTCCCTCACAGGAAGCACACCCCAGTTCAGCACATGGGGCCACACAGGCGGGGCCCAGGATTCAATCCTAGGTCCCCGGGGCTGCAAAGCAAGTGCTCAACTCACTGAGCCATCCTGGCTTTCCCAACCTTAGCTTTCTTGGCAATGTCACTCTCTCCTGACTGTTACTTGGATTCTTTCTGTTCTTGAGTTAATGGGTGTTTGTTTTTCTGAACTGCTAAGTCCTTTGAAAGTCTTCAATCCTTTGAAGTAGGAGGTGGTGTGAACAAAGAACCAAGAGCTAGCTTCTCCTATATGTGGGACACTCTTTCCTATCCCAGAGGGAAAAGGGGTCAGAGGAAAGGGGAATGGGAGGGAGGACTGGGAGATGGGGAAGGGAACCAGCACCTGTCACCCTGCACAGCTGGTAAGCAGCAGGGTTGGGCTGCAAATCCAGGAGTCTGCGCTCAATACCTACAGAACAGAAGTAGCCTCTAGCCTGAGGGGGGTGGGGGGGCTGCTAGAGGGTGGGGTGCGGGGTCTGAATGAGGAGGACAGCCTGATGGAGAACAGACCTGGCTCTTCTGTCCACGTGCCAGATGGCAAATACCCCCAAGGGCTGGGACCCCACTCCAAATCGAGCTCCAGGCGCCATCCAGTGGCCACTGGGGAGATTGCAGGAGAGAAGAAACCCTAGAGAAGGCTGTCTGGCGAGCGCCAAGGAAGGAGCTTCACCTTTGCCCTCGGTGCCCTCCCCCCGCCCATCCGTTGAGGACCCCGTTCTAATCAGACCCTCCAGGCAGTAGCTGGGGTTCTCTGTGTGATCTTGGGCACGCAACTCTGTCCTCTGGTTCCCCAACTGTAAAACGAAGCGTTTGGGCAGATGAGGTCATAAGCCAGGCACTGTGCTCGGCACGTGAGCTCTTTGGACGCACAAGTCCAGGTAAGATCTCAGTCATCCTGTCCCCCCATACTCGAGGCGCTCCTGAACACACGTTCGTGCATCACCTGTGAGATACCCCACGGCCCCCTGCAGAAATTCCAGCCCTGGGCTAAGCCTTGGTTGGAAGGTCTGTAAAACAGCGAAGATAAAGGCAATAATTCCTACCTCACAAGGTGGCTGTGAGGATAAAATGAAAACACCTGCAAACCACTTAAGAGTAATGCGGCTAATGCCCCGAACATGTTAGCTATTGTAAGAATGATTAATAGCTACCATTAATTGATGGCCCAAGATGTACCAGGCACAAGGTCAATTCTCACCATCACTCTTGGGGTAACAACTTCAATCCCCATTTTCCAGACATGGAGACAAACCCAGGGTCATTTGCCCCGTCACTCTAGGACTGGAAGCATTTTCATCTTTGTATTTTCTCACATACACTTACAAAGTGGTACCGGTTGGTGCTCTTAACCCATAGGAGTTTGTTGTTTCGGTTTTTGCGTTTGGGGGCGCGGGTGAGTGGGGCGCAGGCCGGGCAGAGGCCTGCTCTGTGCCAGAGGTCCAGGCGGATACCGTCTCTTCCTCCCGCCTCGTGCAGACGGCAGATGAGACCCGGGTGAAGCTCACCTATCTGCCCCCACCCGTCCATGCAGGGGCGCAGTTACTGCCTCCCGCAGTGCTAGCAGCGCCTCAGCCAGGTTTGGGGGGCACCACGGGATGGGCACGGGGTGCAGACGTGCGCAGACCCCAGGGCTCCCGTGGAGCCCCTTCCCTTCCCGCAGCCTGCAGAAGGAGCCGTCTGTTCTCGGCTGAATAAACAAGGCGAGGGAGGCCGTGCCCGGTCCCCTGCCCCCAGCCCGAACCCCGCACAATGCGTCTTTCTCACAGGAGACGCCGCCCGGGCGCCGCCGGAGCGCGATCCGTCTCGCCTCCCCTCCCCCTGGCGGCACAGCAAGACCCACAAACCGACCCCGTGGAAACCAGACTTTTTTTTTTTTTTTT